>VXAZ01006530.1:1186918-1415471 GCA_013399875.1 Gymnorhina tibicen
GGCCGCCGCTCGTCCCGCCGAGGCCGCTCAGGTGCGCCGAGCAGCAGGTGGGCCGGGCCGGGCCGCTCCGCTCCGCTCCGCTCCGCTCGTGTCCCCCGCGGACTGGGGCCGCGAGGGAACTGCTGAAAGGAGGGGTGTGCGAAAGCTGAGGGGTCATTAGCGCGGCGCTAATTGATCCTCCCCTCTGCGCCGCGGCAGCACCGGGGCGCATCTCGCAGGTGGGGACTGGGGAGCGCTGCCGCCCCGGCGGTCCTTGTCACCCACGCCCGGGCCAGGCCCGCTGCCCACCGGCCGTGGGGCGCTTGCCGGGCGCTGCAGCCAACGGAGCGGTCGCCGGCGCGGTTTTGCCATCGCCCAGCCGGATCTGAGGCTATTTTTCTTTCCCCTTGCACCAGCCGCTGGCGGGATTACCGGCACGGCCTTGGGCTTTGACCGCTCTGCAGCCCGCACCGCGAACAGGGAACTGCTTGGTGAATCAGCCACCGGCAGGACGACCCTGATGCTCGGGAAACACGCTCGGGCGGGTGCCGGGAAGGAGAGCGGGCATCTTTTTTTTTTCTTTTTTTTCCTTGTTCTTCCAGGGGATTTATGTGAAAAAAAAAAAAAAAAGTCCCTTTAAAGTGTGTTGTAAAGCGCGAGAATTTATGATAAAACACGAAGTCCCTCGGCACGGGGTTTATGTTCGCTGCCAGGAGTTAACTTGCTCCTCGGCGTCGCGGTGCCGGACGCGGGAGGGGCGGGAGGTGACCGAGTCGAGCCGAGCCCTGACGCTCCGCACCGGCCCCGCAGCGCAGGGAGCCATTCGCCGGGGCTGCTTCAAATGTGTCCCTCCATACACGGTTTGTAAAATCCGATTCCCATCTGCAAGCAGCTTCTCAGAAGCTAAATAAATGACTTGTTATTATCGGCTGAGTTTACCACTTGCCATTGGGGTAAAGCAAAACTAACTTTCTGTAAATAAACTTACCCCCCGGGGTGAAAAGGAGATTCCGGAAAACTGCTGATGTCTTCTTTGTATTGTCCTAAATGTAACGTTTTGCATAGTGTCTAGTGGCTACCTGGTCATTAAAAAGCCACAAAATTATTTGTGAGGGTTCAAAGAAAAGGGCTCCCACGCTTCCAGGGGGAAGAGATAAACATGTTGGATTTTGGGAGTGGGGAACAGAGACCTTTCAAGCAAGTACTTACTTTCCTCCTAAATCACTTTTCAAACCCAATTCACCTAATCCTAGCTCCACCTGAGCCTCCTCCTCACTAGTACAAAAAAGATTATGTTGTTGGGGCTCTGGGATGGTGGGCAAGCTATTGATTTCCCAGCTGTTGAGAAAACAGACTGAATACAATTCAGCAGATGCAAACAGACAGAGCCTGGCTGAGAGACTGTTTTCCTCCAGAAAGTAACCTTGTGAGATGCTGAGGTTATTGACTTTGGAGTGGGGAAGGAGGTGTCTGATAATCAGCTCACTCTCTATCTCCCTTAGATTTATAGCTCAGGGCCTCCCTGTCACTCCTGAAAATATAATCACGCTGGCAATAAACCCTGAGGGAAAAATGAGACAGCAAGTGTTTTTTCTCAGAGGTAACACAGTGACCTCTGAGTTACATACTTAAATGAGCCATGATTTTATAGCAAGCTCAGTGCTGGGTTATTCGATTGCCCTGTCTTGGTTAAGATGCCAAAGCTGTCCCAGCACGTGCAGGGCTGGTAGCATGTCCCACAGCCACAGCGCAGAGGGGCCCAGGGCACAGTGCCCTGCTCTGGCTCTGAAACTGCTGCCACAAGGCACTGGGCTGGTTTTGAGAAGCATAGTTTGAGAGCAGGGAGAGATCTGTCTCACTTTGTTTCTCCAGATGGGAAAACTGCATCAGAGGGACTGGTGGTAATTTTGGTCTAGTTTTTTGGGGTTGCTTTTGGTTGTGGGGTTTCAGGTTTTCTTTTCAGTTTTTTGGTTTTGGTTTGGTTTTTTTTTTTGACAGAAACATTTCCTGTGTTCTTTGCAAAAATGTATTTTATGACCATTTTGCTGTGCAGATTTCTCCCTCTCTGGACATTGCACAGAGTAACGCAACACCTTCAATCTGTGGAGCAGATACCTCTCGGTTTCTTTATCTCAGAACATGTCTTTGTCTCTCTTCAACCTGTTCTTGCTCTTCAGCAAAAACTCACCTTTTTACAAGCTGTCAAACGTAACACTAACAGCTGAGCATTCCTTTGGAAGAAAAAAAAACCAACCCACACATATTTACTTAAAAATCACTTAGTATTTATGACTCCTTGATTTTTTATTAGCCTTTTAACCATGTCCCTCACTTTAACACTAATCCAGAGGGAAGGAGCTCTCTCCTGCGCCTGTAGTAGATATATCCAAACAGAGAAGCAGAAAAGAGTTGTTTAACCACTTCTAGTATTTCTGATGTTTAAAAACATTTTTGAACAAGCAAAAGATCCTGCTTTGGTGTGCCCTCTGATAAAAAAAGTATTGTTTCCAAAAGCCATGGTCTATCTGCTGATAAGCAGATTCAAACAAACAGCACAAAAGGCTGCAAATGCACTGCTTCTACAATCCTGTTCCACAGAGGAGGCACGAGGGATCTTCCTTTAACGAGGAAGAACATAATCAGAAGATGAAAGTTTGGCCCTTTGACACAAAGATGGCCCAAGCATCCAGCTCTCCCTCACTTTCTTTCCTAAACTCAGTTGAGTAACCCCAGCCTACCCCCAGTCTGGCAGGCAAAAGGAGGATAAGTGCAACTCAACTAAGTGGTGTCCATCTCAACCGGTTCAAGTGGTTACTTTGGCCAAAACTTGACAGACTGAGAGGAATTTAAAAGAGGCCCAGGGCAGCCACGAGAATGGGTAACAGCTCAGGAAACATTAAACAACAGATATAAGATTTGAACAACACATTCACTGATTTGCTTTTCAGTTTGTTCTGGTGACTCAGGATGGAAATCTGGACATCACTGTGGATAATACAGTGAAAACCTCTGGTCAAAGGTCAGCGACAGTAAAGGAAGCTAATTAAATATTGGGTAGCATTGGAAAGGGGAGGCAGGCGTGGGAGAAAGATTTACATAAGCTTTGTCATCGTGTCGATCAGTGGGAAGCCCCTGCCAGAAATAGGATCTCAAAAAGAAAAGAGCAAAATGTAATGGCTCAGGGAAAAGCACCACGAATTGCCAGTAATCTACACAAAACTGATGTTTGAAAAGACCACTGGCTGCTTTAGGAAGTATGGATAATCAGTGGGTAAGATGAATAACGCAGATGTGTAAAATAAAATGGGTGTAATAGAAGATAGATTAGGAACTTCTTGGCCCTCATGACTTGTATGAGTAATACATAAACAAGACAAGAGGAAATGGAAAAGAGATCTTAGGAATTTTCTGCACAAGGGAGAGTTAACTTGTGGAACACTGTCATCTGATGCCATTAAAAGCAAGGTCTTGATGGAATTAAAAGAAAAAAATATAGACGGATAGAAAGAGTTGTACTCTGAAATGAAAATAATAATATTTTTATATTATCACATTTGGAAGGAAAACAAATCTTCATCTCTAAGCCTAAGTAACTGAATGTTTAGGAAGAAACATGATTAATCTAGAAATGTTATTTTTGGCATTTTTGACATCTTCCCCAGAAGCAGCCACTAGTAGTCATAATTTGAGACTGAATATACCTTGGATTGAGCTAATATGACCATTACCATGTTTTTAAATCTCTCCTGGAGGCAGCTTTCTTTCCTGGACAGCTTTTAGTCTGGCTTGCTAGCAGCAAGTCTTGAACAGCATTCACAGAATAGAAGTACTGAATATGACACTAAAATATTAAGTAGAACAAATCAAATAAAGTTCTACCCTTTTCTTCATGTTATTATGGCATCTATGTGAATTTGGATATCTCATTTTAGTGTCAGAAAAATGTTAAATCTCCAGATTTTTGAAGATGGGACTGGGAAGCTTTTGAAAATATTAAACCCACTGCCTAAATAATTATGTGGAATGTATAAACTGTTACCTCTTCACCCTATTCAAAATAATAATCACGAACATTTGTCTGGGTCTTCATATACGGCAGAACCAGTTTGACTTTCCCTTCCAATTCAAGTAATCACTACAGGAAATCTTTATATTTGTGTACTAATTTTGGGACTTGAATTTGGTTTTAGTGGAAGTAGAAAGGAGTGCAAGCATGAAATGTAAAATTTCTTTAAAAGTACAAAGATAAAAGTTCCACACTTGTTTTTGTTCTTTAACATTTAGAAAGAATAATTTTAATTTACCACATCTGGGCAGCTTGCACACTATCAGACAGTGCTTGCATATCCAGTCTTCTAAGTACTCTGGACAAATACAGTGATTCAACAAATTTTAAAAAAATCTCAAATTAAATAAACCCGATAGCAACCACTGATACTTATCAACTGTCCTTACAGACCTGCAATAATATTTCTTTGCTCTTCCAAACACTCATCTCTTCTAAGCGAGAGGAAAAAAGAGCAGGGGGTTTGTAAGAAACCTGAAAGAAAATACCATCAGTAAATTCAAGCTATATGAAGCTTAAAAGGAAAATAAGGAGCAAATTTCCAGGATTCTAATATAGTAATTTCTCCCTCAGTAGAGACTGAGCTTCAATACCAATTCCTCTGCTGACTGAAATTTTTTAACCACACTCCACCACCTTGAATCAAATACTTTCAATGTGGGATTGCTGAAGCAGGTTATGAACCTGAAAGCAACCATGCTTGCAATCACTGGGACACAGTGGACTGCTTTCAGAGAAATATTATTTACCTTATACAGAAAAAGTAAAGCACAGTATCCTGCCCAAGCTTATAGGATGTCTGTCTAGTTCAGGAAGAGAAAGCTCTTCCTAACTCCCATTGTGGAAGACCATCATTCCACAAAGTATTTAATCCAGCCAGCACACCTCACACAACACCACACTTTTGTCACATTTTCTCCATTTCAGTTGTCATTATGGCTGAAGGACAAAAAAGGGTGTAGACTGACCCAAAGCACATTTCCTTGAGCTCTTTTTTCAGAACAGGATGCCATTTAGACTCATGCATACCATTAACATAAATAATCTTAGAACTACTTAAATCGCAAACAGAGTTTTCAAGTGTTTGTAAACAAAATCGTATGCCAGGTATACATTCTAATTTATCATTTCCTCCTGGTTTTTTGCTTACAAACGTTGGTAAATTAGAATATTGTGAAAGCTACATAAAGGGATAGCTTTGAGTTTGCTCATTCCTCCCTTCACGCCTCAGCACCCTGGAAGATGTTCTCTGTGTACCTTGACATGCAGACACAGGTTGGTTGCCTTGGATTATTCTGCTATTGATTATTGAAATATTTTTTTCTGCTGGGCAGCACTCCTCCCTGTAATTTTGAGGATGGAAAGCCTTTTAATCAGTTGATTTTAAAAACGTGTTTCACTTGCTTGAGACCACTTTTTTGATGTTGAAAAAACCCAAGAAACAGAGTCACCCAGTTTACTTAAAACATCATGGACACTTGATGGACACTTAACTTATTCCTTTAATTCTAGCCTTTTGTCAGTACAACTGATTTCATTTAATTGCACATATTTAAATTAAAATGTCCTGTGATGAAAATGTGACAACATCTAAATAAATTCATGCCTCTTTAAAAAAAAAAAGTAATGTTTCTTCCTCTCACTTTCTGTATTTTCTGCCCTTTTCTTTTTGTTTTCCAAGCATCCAAAGGTAAAAGAGCTTGATAAAAATGTAGTAGTGGGATGGGGGGGAAGGGAAGGAGAGGTAAGATAACATTATTCCAGGTTCTTGCTCTGCTTTGTAAGGACAGATTTAATTTTTGGGCAGCATCAGAAGATAGGCCTGAACGACTGCCTGATCATCTCTTCACTCTCTCCTCTTTTATCTGGATTATGCTTGACTCTTTTCAGGGATGATATCTCACTGTTCTTATTCGGTAAATTAGGCTATTGTTTCCCTGTATTTCACTTACTGTAAAATGTTTTCTTTCTTAACTTCAGGCCACTGTTCCTGAGCGGTGATCATGCTGTCACTGGAGACAGGGTGAGAGGATGGAACTATGTAACTGGGGACAGATTCTGCCATATTTTGCCAGTTAGCAGTAGCTTGTTCTCAAATGTTCTTGACTTCACGGTGGTTTGTAGCAGAAAAAGCATGGTTAAAAGGGGTCAAATTCTGCCTTGTAATTGAAAAATGAGGAAAGATAATGAATATTATGGAATATGAAACAGTCTCAAATGGCAATTTAATTTTCAAGTTAGCAAATACTCAGAATAACAGGCCATGAACTGGGTGGGTTTTGAGCAAGCATTTGTTCACAGTCTGATTTATTACTGCTTCTTGTTGCCTTATGATAAACACTAAAAGAAAGAAGAAACACAAACACAAACATCATGGTTGTCTTTGTTGCATTTAACAGTGAATCTCAAAGCTAACGCTTGTAGTTCAGAACCAGAAACCTCACAACAGAATACTAAATGTGTGGTGCTGGAACTTTGTTTGTTGTCACTGGAATGTATATTCTGTGTGGTAATCTTTTATCTAGTTGTGCACTGAAAATAAAACCCCAAACCCCACTGTAATTATATTTTGCTTGTTCATGCTGAGTAAAACATGTCAGACATTTGGGGAGAGCAGGCTGAGGTGCAGAGGAACCAAGCATGAGCATGTGCTAGTGTTTCACAGCGTGTGCAGCCTGATTGTTGGCACCAGCATCAGCCAAGCCTCAGGAAAACCAAGGGATTGCTGCTGTGCTTGTGACAAGGGCTTGGGTGAAGGTGGTTACAGGTCAGCTCATTAAAAATTATGAACATATGTTGTGCCATGTTTGATGACTGTTGAGAGAAGGCCAGAGCGAAAGAGCTTACATAAAAGCGAGGACATAATGCCAGTTGACTCACTCAGCACAAGGTTGTCTCTGCACAGGGCACGTGTAGCCATAATTAGTGCAGTAAGTGCTGCTGTGTCTTTCGGGAAGCACTGGGAGCTAGAAGTTCCGTTACGCAGTTAATGACCACCTGTCCGCAAGCGTCAGGCAGGTGATAGGCATCTCACAGGAGGCACGTGGAGACCGTCTCTGGAGGAGGCTATGCTCTTTTCTGGCTCTCTCCCCTCAATGGCATCAACATTAAGACCAGGGATATTCATGGAAAATCACATACTTCCTACAACAGGGCCATGTCCATAACAGCAGGGTGCCTACCGTAGAAGAGGGCAGCGAGACAGAAGTTGTAACTCCCTTTTCCTTCCTAAAGGCTCTTTCAAAATGAAGCAGGGATGCAACAGTATCTGGCATAGTTACACGGAGCATGCCTCCCATCCTGGAAATATTTATTCTGAGCTCAAAAATAATGCTGTTGACCAGAGCCATCCCTGGTGTTCATTGTGGCACACTGTACTTGCTGTTGGTGGGGTATTTAGTAGTCTGTGTCCATAGGTGTGGGTGCAGACTGTTTTGGTGGGAAGCATGGAAAGGCCCCGCAGAGGTACCTCCATGTCACCATGCCAGATGCTGGATATTGCTCAAGGACACCCTCCCTGTGCAAGGCATGATTCTGGCTCTCCGGTGGGATTTTCACCAACTCCTTTAGATAGACTGACATAACGGATCAAGCAGGTTGTGGGGGCGGAGGGGGCACGACGCATATGGGATCAGTCCCACCAGAAAACAGAGCAAGCGTCCTTCCCTGCAGCTCTCAAATGCCCGACTCCTACCAGTCCCCCTGCCACACCCCTCTGCTGCAGCGCTGCATGCAATTCCCCAGCCCGGAGCTCCCACGGACCCGGCTATATTTTTATTATTCTCCTTTTTTTCCTACTTAAACGCGAAAGGAAGGCTAACACGAGCAGAGACGCTCCTGACAACACCCCGCTGCAACGGGCCCGAGGGCGGCCCCGCACCCTGACGAGGGATGCGGAGGGGGCTGAGCTCTGCCCCTCATCCCCCTCGGGAGCAGGGGAAGGCGCGGGGCAGCGGGTGAGCCCCTCGCTGCGAGGGCTCCTGTCAGGCGCCGCGGCCCCCGGGAGCCCCTTGGCGGGGCCAAAGTGAAAGTGAAGCGACTCCCGAAACCCTTTTGGGGGTGGCGGCAGGAGCCATGTGACAGCCGGGAAGCAGCTCGGCCGCACGGGGGGCGAGCGACGGGAGGCGGGCGTGTGTGTGGATGATTTCTGAGGGCTGCGGTGCCCCGCGCCGCCTCTCCTCGCCTCCCCTCCCTGCATCCCGCACCGCCGGCATCTCCCTCCGCAGCAGCACTCGCGCCCGTCCCTGGAGGCAGGGTCGGGCAGGGCCGGGCCGGGCCGGGCAGGGCAGGGCAGGGCAGGGCGGGCGGCTCTCCCTCCTCCCCTCCCCTCCCCTCCGCCGCGTCCCCCTCAGGCAGGGCAGGGCAGGGCAGGAGCGCGCCCCGCAGCGCTGCCCCCGGGAGGAGGGACTCGCCTCCCCGGCATGATCACCGCGGTTTATTAGGGTGGTCGTCTCTCCACCTCTTTTTGTTCCTTTTAACTATTTTTTTTTTTTTTTCAATTTCCCTGCTTGCCGCGGCTGTCAGTGCTCTCACCGCTGCTCTTACCACCGCGCCTCCCGGGGCTGCCGGCGCGGCCCTGCCCCGCCGCCCCTTTGTGCCCGGCGCGATGGTGNGCGGGCGCGGAGCCGCCCGCCCCCGGAGCAGCCCGCTCCTCGCCCGCGCCTCCGCGGCCGGCGGGGTTTGTGCCTTCCTTTGTTTTATCTAGGCTGTCTGTAAAAACTTTTTTATCACCGCCACCCAAAAGGACACCCCTTCCCTTCCCCCCATCCCCAGTCGAGACCTCTGGGGTCTCAGACCCTGCCCGCATTGGCCCTTGCTTTGAGTCTCCCTGTTCCTGCCGAGTATTAAACCTGTCTCCAGCTGCCTATCATCCCTCTCTCCAGCCTACTTACCCCGCTGCCCTCCCGAGTCCCCCACTCCAACCTTTCTCCCTATTTTGATTTTATTTCCTCCCTCCGCCTCTCCTTGGTTTCTAAGGGACTTCCCTCCAACCTGTCTGTAGGTATGTTTGTGTAACCAGACACTGAGAGTAGCTGTCTGCCGAGGAATTAACTCGGCAACCCCCAAAGCTTAGTTTGCATTCAATAGAGGTGTTTGTTTTTCAGGTTTAAATCTCCAGACGGGTTGAAGAAGTCGCCCAAAAGGAACCACTTGGCAAATTTTGTTTCCTCCCTTGAAATCCCACTGGACGTGGAGCAGGTGGGGGATCGGGAGGGGAGAATTTTGGGGGATCGGGAGGGGGTGGTGGGATGGAGAGTGATCAGGGGCTGAGTGGTGTGGGAAGGAGGGGGAAAGCGCTTTAAAGTTGGGAGAGTGGAGCTGCACTTTCCCCCCTTCCCTTCCTCAGCGGAGGATAGCTCAAGGCTCTCGCTCTCCTTCGTTAAAAATAAATACTACAGAAGTTGGCAAATTTTGTAGTTTTAGAGAAGTGGATTCTCTCCAGGATTAACGTAAAAAATGTTGATGTTTGAGGAACTGCTCTTGCTCAACCCGTAAATAAAGTGGAGATGTTGACAGTTTGTCTAGCCTCTGCTAAATGAGAACAAAAAGTATTTCATTTCTTGAAGGGCATCAATAATCGTGAGGGTGGGAGGGAGAGGAAGGAGTTTAACTATTAACCTTTATCTGGGCTCGTAAATGAGTTGAAACTCGTGTTTCTGAAGCTTCTTTTATGCATTTGCTTTCCTGTTTCCCCCCCCTCTTCTTTCCTTCACTGGAGATGGTGAAAGGTAAATGAAAATAATGATGCTTGCATTAATTGGACAAGCAGGCGATTTTATGGCTCACCAGTAAAAAATAAATGCCACGGGAAAGTTGCTGTTCGCAGTGCAAGCGGTGGGAAAGTGGTCTGGAGGGCGTGGGGGGGGGGACGGCAGAGAAGTGTGGCTGGCTGCTCGTTGTGCTCTTACTTTAGAGGGGTTTGGATTTGTGTTTCCAGATTTTCACTTGAAGACGGCGAAGGACAGTTTGTGGAAGGTAGGAGAGCCTCTTCCGCAGCACTTATACCCTGCCCACGTGTACTGTGAGTACCTGGCTGTTTGCTCAGGCCCGCAGAGCCAGCACGCTCGTGCTGGGAAGTGATAAATAGGAGACTGTCGAGTTGTTGCTGGACACGGTGTGCATATTGAGAAACACAGGATTTTTTAGCAAAGAGATCGGCTGCTTTTACACACTGAGATGCTTGTTAAGCTAATGAATTCCTCCCTTCCGAAAATGGGATAGTCTTTCTTTTCTTAATCAGGACATAGCTTAGGAAAACAGAAGATGAAGAGTACAATGAAAAAGTTTCTGTTCTCTACAGTGGAAGTAGTATGCCTAACTTAACATGTAGGTCGTTTCCAACAAAGATGTTAGTATTTATTTTGGTATGAATTGGGGGAAAAATTATACTTGTATCTTCTTAATTGCATCTTTTCCAAATGTGGTGTGGTTATTTTGTGGCATGGTTCTTGCCAGAAGTGAAATAAAGTTACTCTTACTAGTTTTGAAGATAAACTATGTCCAGTCACCAGAGGTTTTCTCCTTCCTACAGGCTTAATGAAGTGAAAGCAGGAGATCCTGTGGAGGAGGCAAGGGTGGGAGAGATATGGGATCATAAAATTGGCAGAGCAAGTGATTGAGTGGGGTGTCTTTGTTAGTTTGTCAGCATCGCGGTTACAAGTAAAATATGCTTGTAAAATGCAAATTCAAGTAATTTTAAATGAAAACTGAAAAAATGCTTTCCCCCTTTTTCTATTTTTCTTAGTAAGAACAGGGTCTTTCACTTGTTTGTCATTGTTTTGTTGTTCTCCTGTCTAGGAATCAAAAATACAAAGACTGAGTAATACTGCTTATTCTCATTAATGACTGTAGAAATCTGTACAGCATACTCAGTTTGGAGGGAGTTCCTCGTCTCCCCCCTTCAATGAGTCCTTGCCAGCAACAAGTGTGTTGATATACGGATCTGAAGGACTTGGGCACGATGCCAGCTCAAGCAATTTAAATGACATGGTTAATAGTGTCTCTACTGTCCTTATCACACAGTAGTTGTCTTTAATAAACTCAGTGACTTCCAAGTGATAATCACAGATGACAAATTAAGTGGAGTCCCTAGCTCTCATGTTCAGATGAACTCCCTTTTGTGCCAATTGGTAAATATGCTAGTTCCAGATAGAGTTTAAGAATTTGTGAAATATACCTTTCTCCTCTAAATATGTGATTTCTTTCAGATAAATAAGAGCCAAACAGATTATCTGAAAGTATTTCTAAACCTGAAATGTTCTCATGGATTCTATTGCTAGCAGTGTAATTTTTTAAAAGCTTTTCTGTAGTGATAAATGTATGTGGGACACTGCATCCTTCAAATGAATCTTTATCAAACATTTCAAACGAGGAAACAATTTTATGTAAATTAGGTAAACCAGTATAACAAATATAACAAATTAAAACACTCTGTAACTCTTGTAAAGCATTTAGGATGGAAGTGAAAAAGATCAGTCCATCAATTTCAATGTGAAATAAGTAACCTTTAAAGAGCAGCATATACAATTTCAGAAATTGCACACTGGTAAACAGCTGTTTCACAATGGGAATTTGAAAGTTCTTTGAGTACCTCTGGTAAACATACCAACTTTTTCCCTTGTCAAATTAAAAGATTACAGCATAATATGTAACTACAGAAGAAGAGGCAGAGTACTACATTGACAGTTTAACTGCAAATTGCGTGTATGATTGCTTAGTTTATGACTTTTTTTTTTAAAGGTTTGATCCTAAAAATATCATTGCCAGATCTCATCTTCCTGATTTTCAAACCTGCTAGATCTTGCCAAAAGCTGTAGAAATACTCATGTTCTTAGCAGCTGTTAAGAGTTTGCTAAAGCACCTAGTAATAACGTGTTTTAAATCTTGTGACTGTGATGGAAATACAGTGCTCTGTGTTTAACTGAATGCTTTTCTTAATGGTCGAGATTGTGTTTTTGAAAATGAATACATGAAAGTGAATTGTCATCACAGATTTTGTTTCCTGTGGCTTTGTTTGCAAAATTCATTCCTTTGAGACTAGTGAAAGCTAACAAGATACTACCTATGTCTTAAAAATAACAATAGATAAATAATAGTACTTTCCTAAAAGCCTGAAGAAGTCTAACAGATATTTTTTTTTAACCTTGTGTCTCCAGTCATATCACAATCACACCAAAGGTTGTTTTAAGTTTTAGCTTTTGTCAGAGTGAATGACCCAACCTGAGGTAGTAATGAAATGTTACCTGTGGCCCGGAGAATGGGGCAAAGAAGGGAGCGTGCCTTTATGTATAAATTCACTGTAAAACAAATATGTTAATTTTGGTCACTCCTTGGCAGTATGGATCTGACCTATTCATTAAAACTAAATACTTGTTGGTTCCAAGCAATATTTGGAAAGATACTCTGCCTTCATATCATCAAGTATTCCCAGAGAAATGCTTTTAATTGAGCTCATAGGTCACTCCTCCTTTTTGGATGCTCTGAAATTGTGATAGTGGCTTTCCAATACTCAGGATGTGAAGTTAAAAGTGATCTTCACTGTTAAGCATTATTACTTTCTTTTTTTCCCCTGCAGCCCTCCTCCAACCTGATAGCTTTTTCAGTTCCACAGCTGGCCCCATGTTCCACTTTTCTTTTTACTTTGAAGGTTGGGCAGAAGTCTTGTCAGGGTCTGCAGTTGTACTACTCTGGGTAGGGCTGGGTGTCCATGCTTGAAACCATATGGGTGTTACTTTCCCAGAATTGTTACCACCATTTCCAATTCCACTTTATTAAACCCAATGCTGAGGATTGCTTCGTTTATACTGTATCACAGTAGAAACCACAAGCTAAACATCATGTACTTGAAAAATTACAAGCCTCAAAGGGTTGGGTTTTTATGGGTGGGGTTTTTGGGTTGGGGTTTTTTTGGTTGGTTTTTTTTTTTTGGTTGGTTTGGGTTTGTTTGGGGTTTTTTTTGTGAAAACTAGGCACATTAAATGCACAGAAAAAGTGTTCAGGTTCAGAAAGCTATATGAACATAGTGCATCTGAAACATTTCTCTATAAAAGTATCTTTGTCTTTTATCCTCTCATTTGCCACGTTCATCACTTAAGACCTGAAATTACGTAATAATGCATAATAAGCACAGTCCTACCACTGTGAAGAATGTCACTGAAGTAATTGGAATAATTTTTGGTAAGGCAGTGCCCTGTGTTTGCTGAATGGACAAGCCCTTGTCTTTTAAGCTCTGCGGGGAAGGGAATTGTCTTCAAAGTCTTTTCTTTAAAGTGCCTGGCATGCCTGTATGCGCCAAAAAAATGATAAATAATAACAAACAGTAGCTGACAATTTATGCAGACTTCTTTTTTTTAATTATTATTATGATTTTGGAATTCGCCTATAGGGTGTTTTCTAGCAAAAAGAAAAATGCCAGAGTGGCTTCCAGCTGGGGCAAGATGCGCTGTGACGGCAAGAGAAGCTTTTAATCGGAATAGAACACACATTTAATCGATAGTATCTTCTGTGAAGCCGACGGGCCAAAACATCAACTGGCGTAAATCAGTGAATCTCCGCTGAAGTCTGCAGAGGCACAACTGACTTACGCCAGATGATGTGAGTGTCCTTTTTGGCTTTAACAGTTTTCCTTTAATCTTCCTGCTCCTTAAACTTTTACTATGATCTGCCCACATTCCAGAAGCATGGAAGGATGATGGGGATAATGTTCCCTTACTTTCCTCCTCCTTTCAAGCCTTTGGAGGCTTTTCTTTTGCGTGATGGTGTATGCTTCGTTAGTTATATATGCTCTAGTGTGCTCTTCAAGCCAGTGAAGGTAGCTGCCCTCCTCAAAATCACATCTGTCATCATATTCCGAAAAACTCCAGTACTGTCTAGCTTGCCAGATGCAAGCGTATTGCAGATAGCATCCTGATCGTGGTATATTTGTAATTAAAGGTTTCTAATACTGTTGTTAGTAACCATCTTATTTACAATTTGTGTCACATGAAGAAGTTTTAAAACATTGCTTCCCACATCTATTTCCCAGGATAATTTTATTTTGTCTGCTAAGGGTCGTAATATGTTTAGTTTACTATAGTTTAGTTACTAACTAAACTATAGTTTAGTTACTAAACTGCATCATCCATGTGAAATAATTGAAAATGCTGAGTTTGTACGTCTTGTGTGGTGGGATGACTCCAGTGATACTTGGACAGTAAAAAGGAGAAATAAATGTTGGGGGTTTTTTCTTACAAACCTCTAATAAATATTTTTGAAAGCAGTGTTAGTGAACTAATTCTTGTTAGACATGGAAAATGTTTGATTGGAGTCACTCATTTTCAAATGTTCAAGTTAAATCTTGTTTCCCATTGAAGTATAATGCCATTTTTAGAATTTCAGCATAAATATTTTTAACAAAACTTGCTTTGTTAAGTAACGTAGAAAAGTAATCAAGTTTCTTAGATGCCTGCCCAAAATTGATGGTTTTGAAGAAAGATTTGGGATACTTGGAGTGTGTGTGAGATTTGAAACAACAGAGAAATCATAAATCCTAAAACAGCAACACAGGCGTGCTCTGAGGAGAATGGTATTAACTGCCTAATCATACATTTTTTCCTCAGACTTCTCACCCCATGTCCAGTTTTTCCTGATCTTTATAAACTAATAATATCTTCACTGAAAAAGAAAGTAATAAGATGAAAATGTTGTGCCCAGATGCTGTACTGCAGAAGGTCACACAGAAATGTCTGTAGAGCCTGACAGAGAGTGGATCCTGCAAGTGGAAATGAGCATACTCCATTTCCTTTAGACTGACTGGAAAGTTACTTTCCTCTTCCCACTTGCCAGTTCTTCCAGAGTTATAAAGGACCGTAGTAACCAAACCTTTCACCAACATTTTATGAAAGGAGGAAATACATGTAATTACAACATTTCAAGTGACTCAATAAAGATACATAGAAAACCAATAAGATATGCAATCATTTTAGTTTTTTAGGCACTCGGATGTCTATTTCCTTTTTGTTTGTAGTTAGGAAAAACTTTGGATGGAAATGGGGCTGGAAAAGGGCAAGAGTTGATGCCAAAAAAAGTGAAGCACATTTCAGAACTTGGCTTGATTTTATTTTCTATTGGTGATTCTGTCTTTGCAGAAAATTAAAATATTCCAATGAAAATCTAAACTGGACTGAAAGTCTGTAAGAGTGAGACATTTTCAAAAATGTGTCTCTTCAATATGCTTCCATCTTGTATAAGAAGACGTGTTTTCACTCTTGGTTTTGTATCTATTTTATCATCAGAAACACTTTGCTGGTCTGAAATTAGTCCTAGTGGGACATCAGCTCCAGCTGAGTTATGACAGTTCATAGCAGCTGAATATCTGATAGAATTCTAACTTAAGAACCAGGTCCTGCTAATGTGACACTGTTAGATTTTATAGGTAGCATGTTACAGTAAGGAAAATGAACTTCTAGATACTTATCCTAGAATTCCTTAAAAATATAAATTTATAAGATGCTTTTGTATGGGAGGGAAGTCCTGTTATTTCACAGGTTTTAGTTGTTTTCTTAAACTTCTGTATGGTAATTATAAACTGCAGCTAGTGATGAAGAATCAAATGTTGTAAACTTGCATCACAGATTGTTATGTCTAAAGGTGTTTTTAGGGTTGCAAATACTTCACTTTTAGGGTTTCAAATACTTCACTGTAAATACTCACTATTTAATCTATAGCTAAAATAAAATAATTTCTCAGTTCAGATTTCTGTTACATATTTTCAAGGGTTTTTTTTCCCCCCCACCTTTTTAATAAAATTACAGGAGTACACAAAAGACAAGATTTGGGTGTTGTGAAGTGATTTAGAGAAAGTAAAAAAAGAAAATAATTTTCTAACTGAAAATCAGTAATGCTAGAAATGATTGGTTTTGTATGAGCTTTGTTCCTAATGAGCAAAACACCCCCAAAAGTAGGGGGTTTTTTTCCTTCAGAAGTTTTATAAATATTTTAAAACAGTGGAAGAACTTATATGTTGTGCATTGGTTTTATCTTGTAGTGAGGATTTTTTTTAAGGCTAGATCTCTGAGGATTTTATATACCAACCTAAATGATTCTATGATTCTGTATTAACTACAGACCCCTCCGGGCCACTCGCAAAAACTCTGAGTGATGCCGACTCATGTAAGGCTTTTGTTTATAAGTAATTTGAGTAATATAATGGACACGCTACATTGGATAGCAGAACACCGAAAAGTTTGTGCATCGGGAGTTTAATCCTTCCAGCCTTGCTCTGCAGTTGGTTTTGGGCTAGTTAAGTGTCCAGTTATATGAATCTGCAGCGGGAGGGGAACACATGGGATGGTTCAGACAGAAAGTTGTTTGTGTGGGAGTGTTTGCAAGATCAGAGCCTTGTACTGTACGTTGGCTCTCATGATTTCAAAATGAAAGTATTTTAACTTATAAGCTTAAAAATAGTTACTCTTAAATTAAGTACACATTGACAAACTCCTGAAGTCTCCTAAGTGCTTTTCTGCTGTGACTTTGTATGCTGAGTTACCTATTTGAGAATGAAATAAATCTATCACAGTGAATTTTTTAAAAAAATAAAATAAATCCAATCAAAGCAATTGCTAGAAATTACACTATTTGATAAGATCATCTGCTGAAAATAAAGGGGGAAATGAGATCTGACAGAGGTAAAACCAGGTAAATAGCTTTCAGCTCTGCTTTTGTTATTCAAGAAGAAAGAGAAACAATAGGTGCTGTTTCGAGTCAGGAGCTGCCCTTCTAACCTCTGCTGCTCTTAAAATGCCTGAAGGTTATTGCATGGTTCATGGTGGCTTTTATGTTTGCAGCTCAACTTTTAATTTTCTAACAGAAGGAGATGTGGTACCAGCCTGCTGATAAACACTCTAGGGAACAATCAGAGAAAAGAATGGAAAAATTCCCTCACACTTTTTTCCTCCGTTCCAGTTACTGAAGTATACTGTCATATTTTTAACAGAAGAAGAGCACTTCCTCCTATGTTAAGCTGCCAAAGCTGGAGACTGATTTTTAAAAAGTAAGAACGTTATGAGCATGGGATATGCCTTTGCATTCAATAACCCCACCCCAACAAAGATGATTTGTTGCATGCTATTATGGGAAGTGATCTGAACATCCACAGGGGCTGAATGTATTTCAGCAGGATTTTTAATTCTTGCTGCACTGGTAAAACAGAGTCGAGCTTGCCTTAAATCCAGCCTCCTTGGCATCAAAACTCCAGCTGCCTGGCCCAGAAGTGCTCCCACTGAGTGAGAGAAGCACCTTTTCTGTGTGAGCTGTAAAGTGGTGCCCAGTGTAAGTAATACAGAGGAACTTCAGCCAGAGCTCTGGCCCTGTCCTTACATGTGCTGCTTGAATTTGTTGGCGTGATCACTGCCGGTGTTTGGAATACCGTGCTTGCTTGTGATGCTTTGTACTTGGATACCAGTGCGATCAGAGGAGAGAAGGGGTCAACTTCTGAAGGTATTGTTTTCAAGCACAGCTGAAAGTAATGGAATGTAACAGTTTTAGGAATGTACACCTGTGAGTATATAATAAGAGAGTATCTGTTTGTGTATTTTTACCGCTGACACTCAGATCAAAGGTCCCCTAGGTGGTGGTGGTGTAAGAAAAAGGGAAAGGGGCCACATGTCTCGGCAACTCTGACCTGTCGTCCTGTTTGTTGTTTGCAAGTTTTCACTAGAAAATCAGTCATGAGCCTGTTTCAATGAGGTGACTTACTTTCAGTTACTGCATATGAATATGCAGTTCAAAAAAGTGGCAGTGATTAGAAGAAAAAATACTGTCAGCAAGTGCTGCCACTTAAATACCAATACTAATGTCCAGTCTTGCATTGAACCGCACTGGGATATTGTCACAAGCACTTAAAAAAACCCATTGTGTTTTGGGGCAGAGACCTCTGGATGACCGATGCCAAAAAGGCTGACAAGTAAACTGAGAAACATCCTCAAGCCTTTACAAACACATACCAGCTAAAACAAAAAGCCAAGGAGGCATCTGTCTCTTGCCCTTCAGCTTGCTTAAAGCTAAAGGAAATCTATCCCAAATGGAGGAGGGTCCTCCAGGCCCTGGAAGATGTTTAATTAATCATCAATTTCATCTTTCGCATTAAATGACTTTTCTCACATGGACAAATTAAAAAGATGCTTACACCTGGGAGAAACAATGACACCTGTTAAATTGTCCTCTGTTGCTGAGCATGGTTAAAAAAAAAATTAGATTTAATTTTGGATATACAGAATAAGTAGTTATGCTTCTTTTTATGCGGGTTATGTGGATGTGTGCTGGTACGTATTTGTGTCATAATAATGTATGCTATTGCTCCTGACAGTAATTCTCATCTTCTTTAACTGAACTTGCTGAAATCAGAAATACTAGCTTTTTAAAAAATTTATTAAGGTAGAGAGACTTTTGCCAGCAATTTTTCACTTGCTTCTGTGACACATCCTACTCAGACGTATAACAAAGGTGTCTTACATGAGAGTCCTGATGTTATTTATCATGTTGCTTCAGTGCTGGCACTTTGTTAGCAGCGGGGAATTTCGGAAGACTTTTCCATTGACTCAAGGAAGTCAGCAGCCACGCTGTTAGACTTTTGCATGGAAATCTGAATGTAGATATGTCATGAAGGAAATTGCTTATGATTTTGGGTGCATGTTTGATAAGTAGTAAGCCAGGGGTGTTGGGTAACTGTGGTCATCAAGAGCTTAGTTTGTTGTCTGTGCTCAATGTGCATAAGACCTCTTGTAATCATTTTTTAACATGCTGTGGAAAGTTACTAGTGCTTTGATGATACACATTTTTCTCTTTCCTGGTGGGCTCTGCAGCTCCAGTTTGCTCTGTATGGATTCCTGGGGCACATGGTTTGCTTTCTGGACTCAGGCCTGGGAAATCTGTACCTAACTAGGTGATAAAGAGGGTTGTTTGCACAGTTTAAGATATTATTTCTGAGACAGAGATTGAGATCGAGTCCTTATTTTGCTTTGCCCAGATTTATTCCACAGAAAATCACAAGCTGGGTATAATTTGCAAATGTTTGCTTTAGTTGCAAAGTTTTCACAGTGTGTTCTCCCAGTCGAAGGGTGGGGAAAATATGCAAGAAGGCCTGTGACAGCATTTTACACAACCCTTGGCCACATGGTTTTGTTTTATTTTTGTTTTCTGTTGGCAGGCACTAAAGGGGGTGTTAATTCGCGGCCTGCTAATTTTGCTTAGGAGGTCTATTCAGCCACCAGCACGAAAGAAGGGTTACCAGCCTTGCTGTTGGCCATGGCAGCTGTGGTGCAAGAGCGGCAAGTGCTGCTACGATCACAAGGCCTGACTATTGTAGTTCACTCGCAGTAAAGCCTTCAGCCCAGCTCCTGCTTTGCTTGCCCACTGCATCTTTGGAAAGCAGCAGTGTGGTTGCTTGGCAGCGGGTGGTACTGTATGCTCGCTGTGTCACCCCTCTGGGTCTTTGGGTTGTCAAACTATGTGAAGTAGTGATTTGACTTTAAGGTGGTAGGACCTAGTTACCTTAAAGATTGCTTCCTGAAGCTTCAGCCTGAAGAATGTTTGCCTTCAGATGAAACCCCTTAATTTCCCCACCATTTTATTGACTATGAGAAGGGGTAGTGAGATGTTTACCTTCTGGGCTCTGCTCCAGGCCTTCAGTTTTATCTTTGGTCCATCTTTAGTCATTTGGCCAAAGTGGCATTGTTCCAAAAAGTGTAGGTCCACAACAGCTTAAACTCCCTCTTTCCTTGCAGTTCCTGCCTTCTTACTCGCTTTAGAGCTGGCTCACAGCTGATCCCGTACAAGCCACCATAGAGCCCCCGAACTGCAGACTGAAACACAGAAAATCAAGAAGCTTTCTGCAGGGTTATCTCCCAAACTGGCTTTTCACAGCAGTGGACCAGTTCTGCCACCAGCAGCAAAGATGTGGTGGGAGCAGACAGCCTAGATAAGCGGGAACATAGCACAGCCCTAGCACCAACACAATTTAGTTACCTTTAAAGTATGGTGAAAATGCAGCTCTTTCCTAGCACTGTGGTTATTGCCCATATTTCTAAGCAGGAAAGCCTTTTCATTGTTTTGTGACAGGTCTGGACATATGAGAGAGCAAGACGAAAGCCTGAGACGTGGTTAGGCATCACTGTTAGAGAGACTGGGGGAAGTGTCTTTTTTAAATGTTATTAAAATCCTTGTTATTGCCAGTGCTGAGAACTGGTCTGTACTGTCATATTATTTTGTTATATATTTCAAGATAATATATCAGCATAGCAGATTGGGAAACTATACTACTCAAACCCAAGGAACAAGGGTGCAGTCTGTCTAGCTCTATGTGTCTCTAGTTCCTGCTTTCTTATAAAAAAACTTAATACCATAGCAGGCATTTTTGGCTGAGGAAAGGGGTCTATTTACAGTATTTATGTAAATATTTTTTTCTGGAGGAAATGCCAGTCACTCTACTTCATACTTTAGGTGATTAGCCAGTGGGAGAAAATGAGTGTATTGCTGTTTAGCTTGCTAAAGATGATAAAATACATTCAGCTTCTGCTTTTGCCTTTCAGATGTCAGAATTTATCTTCCTTTTTTTTTTTCCCTAAAACAAGGCTAAAGAACTAAAATAGGAGCTGTCTGAGTCTGAAATTGGTAATGATAAATATTTAATAAAATTTATTTTAATATTTTGGCAATCAGCTGGAATGCAGAATAAATCAAAACACCAAAACCTGAATGTGCTACATGTATAACTTAAAAAAAGAACAAAAAGAGTTTGGTTAAAATACCTTGCCCTGACAGTTGCTGACGTTTTCATCTCTTGATGTATGAAATGTTAAAAGCCAGTAAAAATACCTAGTGAGACAGAGAGTTCAAGGAGAGGAAGGGGAAAAAAAAAAAAAAGCTAAACAAGAGAGAAAAATGGATTTTGATACAAAAATAAAGGTAGCAACAAGTGACAGAATGCCTTCTGTCTTCAGAATAATGTTAAAATTAGTCTGAATTCCATCCTTGGAGGGGCTTTGTCATGTTACAGGGATTCATAGGATAAAGTGATTTTTATATCTTTTTTGCTTATATTTAAGTGGGATTTCTCTCAGATAAACAAAGTAACACACACTCAAAGACTCTTTCTGCCTCATTTAAACACCCCACCTTATCAAAACTCCATTTCCCTGAGTGATGGATCTTGGCTCTGGATGGGAGAATGAAGTATTCAATTACCTTATTTTCATGTGCTAATGAAGCAGAATGTGGCTTTAGGGGTTTTCTTTTCAGCAAGGTAGCCTGTTTGGTTATGCACATGCCGCCTTCTTATGTCTCCTTCCGTGTCCCTGCCTACACTCAAGCGGTGCCCTTAATGGGCAACAGGGGCTAATCCGTCTGCCTGACAGCGAGCCTTGGCCTTCTTCAGCCCAGCGGGAGCAACCCTGGCCTGTAATTAGCGGAGCCATCAAGCCAAACTGTTTGGCTCGAAATTATTTCTTTTGGCACCACTTGCAACAACTTTTTATACCGAAAATCCGTGAAGGGTGGTTGTTTTGGGGGTTTTCCCCTCAATTTTTCTCTGCATCGCTGAGTGCTGGAGTGAGCTTGCAATTCCTCAGCCAGCTCTGATAACTCCGCCTGTCCTCAAAGGGAAAATATATATACAGCTTTTAAGTGTTTGCCATGGTTTGTTCAACTGAGTTTAAAAGTGCAGGTACATTTGTGACTGAGAGTCAGATGGTAAAGGGTATTTTTTTATAGCAATGTGCTGATGACGTAGGAAAGGTGTGTATTCAGCTCACCCACTTCTCAGTACTGGCACACACTCCTCTGGTATCCTCAGCTTTACTTCCATGAGGGATACTTGTTGAATGGGTAGGATCACTTGTACTCTAATGCTAAGCTTTTACTTAGTGCTTGGATGAAATAGAATATAAGTGTTCAATGCTTTACATAATAGTTCCTTAGCTGCATTTACACATCCTTTTAGCACCATATAATGAAAATAAACACATTTGGGGTTTTTTCCTATAAACTGTATGCTGGGAATTACTGTGTCAACTTCACCCCAATGGATGATGGAGGAAAATAGCCATACAGGAGCTAGGAGTTACTCACTGCCAGTTACAAAGATGAGGAATTGGAAAAAGGCAACAAATTTTCCCTGATTTCTTCCCCCAAAGAATGAAATAAGAAAGCTTTACAATGTACATTGAAACATATGCAAGTTTGGAATTTTTGTGTGGGGACTTCTGAAGAAAGCAAAGAATGACTTAAATGGTTGTGGTAGGTGTAAGAATAGTCACCTTCAATTCTCCTAGTAGGTAAAAGGAGGAAGTCTAAGAGACACTGAGGATTTTGTAAGGTGCACCATGCTGCTTGGCATTCTGGTTTCTCCTGAAGAGGGGAAGAAATGTGTGAAAACAAAAATTGGATATGCTTTTGATATATTCTTTCACAAAGGTACAAAAGTTAATGTAGTGGTTTAGCCCTGTCAGGAATTAGAACAGGTGAAAAATGTGGGTGGTGAAGGATAACAGTCCTCAGCACTCAAATCCTATTTAAATGGAGCTTTAAAAAAATAATATTCCAAGCAGCATGTGTTAAAGGCAGAGAGAGATCAAGAAGCAGCCCTGATCATTGAGGGTACCTGGCCAGTAGTTTGAAATTATATATGTTAAGGCTGCTGGGGGAAGATGACTGGAGAAATGTGCAAGAAAATCAGGTAACTTAATAACACACAATGAAGTGTTTTATTAAGTCTGAAGGGCATCACAAGCCAGATTTGTTTAAAGCAGTGACATTTCCAGTTCCTTTTCACAGAGGTGAGGCCAATACCATGTTCTGCGGTAGCTGGTCAATATGGCTTTTGTGCAGACATCCCAGCCCAGCAATGCTGCTCCGAGGAAATTCACCTCGTGTGAAGGAAATTCCCCGCATGCTTCCCCCGCTCCAGCCTTCCTCTGCTTGGAAGGGAATTTCCATGCCTCTCTCTTATCTCTTGTCTATCCTATCTCCAAAGTGTGCTGGGGAAAAACAAGGTGTATTTGGAGCTCTGCAGAGTACTGGCTGCCTTTGGCAACCAGAGAAACATACTGCAGTCTGGCCGGAGTCACAGTAGATCTTTCATACCTTAAATTTGGGGAAACAACCCTGTGCTCTTCAGCTAGAGCTGTGTAAAGGAGGTTTTCATGACTAATAACTTTGCCAATACATGCTGTTGTGGAAAGCAAAGCAATTAACTTGGTTGGTTTTGAATTCAGTTTGTTGTTCTGGTTAAGAGTTGGAGAGTTTGCAGCTGAAACTTTTTTAAGCTTTTAATTTCTTTAATCATTCTCAAGGCGTAGCATCTCAAAGCACCCATTTTGAAATAAAACATGTATTTTTAAAAATACTCAGACTTTCTTTGGGAACACTTGAGACTTTTTTGTTTCACAATGCTTAACATTATTCATTCATCCCAAAACAAAACTTTTATAATGTGCAGAAAAACCCCCACCTCCTGCCTTCTTAACTGGCTTTGAGACAATTCCCCTCCTTCCCTCCACTTCCTTTTCTATGTTACTCTCTTGGATCTGAGTAAGTGGAGTATCTGGTATCTCAGTGTGGCTTGAATTTACTGAAGCAAACTTTCCAGAGTTTTGAAAAAAATAGAAGGAAGCAATGTAGCAGAATGTCACTTGAAAAAGTAAACTTAGTGCTGCACTTGGCAAGAGCAGATACTTTAGCGTGCATTCAGAGCTGGTAGCAAATTAAAATTAGTAATAAACTACATGTCTGTTTTGCAAAACTCTATTTCTTAGAATCAAAATAAGTTTCTTCTTTGTTTACCCCAGGTTGCAGCTTATTTCCCATGTGTTTCTCAGTTGAGAACATCCCACTAAAGTTACTCTTTTTAGCTCACTTTCGGATTCTCACACCTCAGTACCCTGCTGAATCATTAAAGCTGGAAACAGTGCATAGGTCTGTGTTTCCATGAGCATGCTTACTAAATTCTTTAGAAATTTGTAAGCCAGTGTGTTTTGGAAAACTCCTCTCAGAAAAACTAGATTTTTTCACTGTTTTCCATTTTAGAATGATGATGATAGGAAACAGAAAAAAAACCCATTTTATGGTGGTAGAGGTAATACCTTCTACATTATTTTATATTGGGAAATATTTTGAGTTTGTTTTACAGCAATGTGTCTTGCACTGTGATATAGCTTTTTGTATTTATATATACGTAATTCCTGGGCATGAATTTTGTGTGGGAAGCAGTTATCTTATTGAATCTCATCTCACTTAGGAGGGAACTGTGAAAGTTGTATCATGCAGCATAACTTTTGTACATAATAGGTATGTACAGCATAACCACCGAATTTGGAGCACTGAATTGCAGTATTCAGTGCCTAACAGTTTATAAGGCAGTTGTATTATTGCTTCAGAGATTCACAGACTAGCAGTCCTCCTCCTGTCTGGTTATATTTAGTATAAAATTTATCTCTCCTAAGAAATAGAAAGCCAATGGTGTCAAAATCCAAGCAAAACCAGGAAGAATTCATAGTGCAAAAATAGCAAAAGTCATATCAAGAAGAGAACCCTTCCCTGTGAATTGATTACAAATCTAAGATTAGCATTTAGATAATGTTGCTTCTTGCATATCAATAAACTTATGCAGATGTATGGGGCCATGGAGTTACACTGCGGCAGTGTCAGCAGATGGGGTCTTGGGGAAACTGAAAGCACTTACAGCTAAACCCTTATCACTGCATTAAATTCAACCTGTTAACTGTTGTACATAAGTAATCATAGAGCCACACTTAGGCTGTCATGTGTTGGATTCCACTTCAGCTTCTGTGTAATCTTAAGTACCCGAGCAAGTAAAGCCATGATGGTAGCCTGTTCTTGAGGTGACCAAAATATGGTAAATGTCAGAAATCCACATCTGAAATAAGAGGTCACACGCTCTTTACCAAGCGCAGGCAAAGAAAAAAGGCTCTTTGATGTGGCTCTGGTGTAGTATCAGCTTTGTCTGTAACACAACCGTTGTGCTTCGAACTCGATTTGTGTATAAAAGGCTGTACTGTGGGGTGGAAGGGCTGATACAGGCTTATCCTTCCTGTCATCTCCACCCCCACCCGCCTTCTGCACCTCTCTGTTTTGGCTGGCTTGAGTCTCAGCCAGCTAGTCCTCATCCCAGCCCAATCACCTAAACCCCCTAGATAATCCCATTCCAGTGCACAAACCAGAGCAGCCATAACAGCAGTAAACAATTGCATAGCAGCTGCTTATTGCAGACATACCCCCACTGGAGAGGCCGATGGACATCAAATGCTGCTGCCCAGAGATCAGCACCTCAGGTGGCAAGGGATGCCTTGGTGTCTCCCTCTGGTACCCAGCAGACATAGCAGTTTCCATACCTACAGAGTTTAATACTTTTTCTGAATGTATACCTCTTCTTAATGTTAGCATTGCCCTTCACCCCACTGCTGCTCATACCTGTTTCTGTGCCTGGGGCAAGACCTACATAGAACATAAGGACCCCTCTTTCATGCTTTCTCCTTCAAAGTCCTCATTTGCCCTAACATTTTCTCACTGTAAAGGAGTTGGTTTTGATATAACTGATCTGACAGCATAAGACAAGACAGTGCCCCTCTTTGCGTTACAATTATTTACAAATTAGACTTCTATCCTTGGACATGTGAACATGGTAAATCTTCCAATGCTGTATTGTAGGCAATAAATGTGGTAGGAAAATGGTAAAGGATGAAATAACTAAGTCGGGCATCTTACCCACCTTTCTGCTATTCCTTTTCCACACTACAACTGTCTTTGAAGTACCTTTAAGTTTTGTAAAAAATGGGTTAGGTATTCTTCTAGGTAAGAATCCCATCACAATGCTGCAATTAATCTGTTACATGGATCATTGGTCCTCATACTTCAGCCATGAAATGGTGTTGACTGGTTTGAGAAGAAATCCTCAGCTCCTGCATAGGTACTGCACAGTCAGGGATGCGTACAATGAGGGTGTTCGTTTCATTCAGAATCCAAGCTGTCCATGAAGATGGCAGAAGGTGGGATTTTGCAGTTAGTAAAGGCCATGCTCAACTTGATTATTGAAAGGTAAAGGGGTTCCACACATTATCACAAGAGAATAGTCACTATTGTGGTGCACGCACTGGCATGTTTTCTCAGTGCAGAGACTTGGGGTGCAGGGACAGAAGAATTGCCCTGAGAACTTTCCTTCCCCAGCCCCCGCTGCACCAAGAGCCAGGGCAGAGCAAAACAAGGCATAAAGTTTGCACTGGAAAAGCACTTTCAAAGCCTGGGCTTCCAGTTAAGTTGCAATGGTGTTTCAGCTGCCAAGTTACTAATGCGTGGCACAGGTGAACTGGTGGTAATAGCTATTTCTCCTGTCCCACTTCCTACCTCTCCATCCCAGAAAGTGCTGATATTTCCAACTCTGCCAATACAGTGCTGGCTGCACTGGTGTATAAAAATTGTTACTGACTGGCTATGCAGTGTAACTACTAGCATGGCTGTGGTCAAGGAAAATGAATATATTTGGACTAGAGGAAGGAGCCAGAGCACCAAGGTGCCTGTTGCACTTTTGCCATGGGGAGATGAGAGCGAAAAGCAATAGGTGAGGTCTGCCTAGAGTGCCCTCCTCCCATTCTATGGACTCATGGGGCAGAGCTAACATGCCAGGTCGGGTAGGTACTGTGCTCCTGGGCTGGAACGTTGTCAATTCTTATCAACCTTCTCCTATTTTTCAAAACATATGCAGAGTATTTACCAGGCCATAAAAAATACACTGAGGAGTTATCACGTGTAATTGTAGCTGCCAGAATGAAAAAAGCTGTCTTTGTGAAGCTGGTGATAGTGTACTTAGAGGGGAGTGAGTTGCTTTGGGTTTTGATGTGATGTTTACACACTACCTTACAAAACTCAGTGCAATGCTTGAGCTCCCAGTGTAAAGGAGTGAAAACTCTGCTCTCTCAGGAGAGCCTTCAGACAGGGGTGTGTAAGTCAGAACCGGCAACTTGCAATGTCCGTGTTGCCCAGACTCCATCCCTCTGCGTGGCTGTGAGCAGAGGAACACAGACCTTCCCCTGTCATTTGCTCAAAAGATGCCAGTGGGAAAGGCAACCAGTGTGATTCTTGCACTGGCATCTGGGCAGCAGGTGTGGTCCCCGTGACTGCCTGCGTGCAGCTGGGGCTGTGAGCTGTTACAGACACTGAAACAGGACAGTCAGAGGGATTTCAGAAAGCAGTCTCTTGATTTGTGACCCCAGACTCCACCTATCCCTTATAAGATCTGTATTAAGGAAAACAGGGTGTTTATCCGGTCTCAAGTGTTTTACTTGTCAGCCAAGCATTTGGGTTTTCACAAATATTCCTCAGCAACACGTTTTTTATGGTGAAGGACTGTTTATTGTTTGTTTGTATTTAAATAAGGCCGTTAAGGTAATTATTTATTGTAAAGGAGGTATTAAAGCAGGGTCATATCTCCTGGCAAATTAATCCACCCTCTAATCCATTACTTTTAGTTACATGGTTTAGTACCTTTGTGTGGGAAGGCAATAGCTGCATCACATGTTCGTGTTGAAAATCAGTTTGGTCAGTTCTAGATCTGCTGTATAGGCACTTCAGATCACAGTTCAGATGAAGGACTGCCTCTCTAGGTATTGTCGTGGGAATTGCTCCTCCATGCATCAGAAACCTGGTTTTTCTCTTACCTAGGTAAGGAAAAAAACAAGAGCTGATAGAAGTCGCTCATCACTGTTAGCCATGAAACAGCCGTGACCTTGTTTGTTTTGAGCTAATTTTCGGATGAAGAAAGCATTGACATTTCTTTCCCCTCCTTTTAGATTGATGGGTGGAAGCAGTCCTTGGGATTTGGCTATTTTCAAAACAAAATATTTGACCTGAAAGGTAATATTTATAGCAGGCAGCTAATAGAAAACATACTTGCCCTCTCTCTGTGTCTCTTGTGTATGTGTGTATGCGCACTTTGGGTTCCCTCCTGGGCCTGACCTCTGCTGCACTCAATGCAGCTTCATTGACTTCACCTTCTATTCCCTTCTCCTGATAAATGAACCACTGGGAACAGCGGGGCTCGGTATGCGGGGAAGCAGGGTGCAGGAAGTTCATGGCAGTCCCGTGCCATTCTGATCCTCTGCAAATGTCCCTTCCTGCCGGAGTGATGGATGGTGTGGGGCTTCTGTGTCTGTCACTGCTGAACTCTGAAGGTCACCCAGGATGGCGTATTCTCCCTTTGGAAAGAGACCCTGCAGGGATGTTGATTTAGTGACATCTAGCAAGGACTGACCCTGTCAGTCAGTGCAGTAATGCTGGGAGTGGGGAATGGTGTTAGCACTGGGTCACTGGATCTAAAGCAGGAGGAAATGATAGCTAGACTCTATAAAAGCCCTCCTCTGGGCTGCTGATTGGACCTGGCAGGTGGGAAGGGGCTATTTTGGAAGAGGTATCTGGCTGAAGGAGCAACTGCAGTCACAGTTCTCTTGCAGCAGCAAGTGCTTTGCATTTAAGTGAGGACTGGGGAGTCCTCATCTGCTTGCAAACAGGCACTTTCTGGTTTTTTCCTCAAGGTAAAAATATCAGGAGGGCAGTAGGTCTCTAGGGAGTTTAAAAATGTCCATGTAATTAGAAATTGTGCCTACAGTTTTTTGGGCTCCCAGTTCCTGTGAAGTTTGGATTTGAACAAATCTAATTTTCTCATGTTTGGACCCCTGTGCATGTCACTAAATCCGTCATTGTTCAGTGAGGATTTGCTGTGATGAGGTGTGGCTCAGTGGGATTCAAGGTGAGCACAGGACAGGCAGTGAGGTGCCTATGCCATTAAAATGAATAATGAGCAGAAGCAAACCAGTTGCAAAAGCAGCATTTGGAGAGAGATGGGAAGAACTTGGGCTGAAACAAATATAGTTCTGGTCTCCCCATTTAGCCTCTACCTGAGATGCAGTGCTGGTGGCCTATTTACCATTGAGGCATTTGTTATACTCTAGTCTGGCCATAGCTGCAGACTTCACCACATATTTGAAAACACATTCTATTTTTTCCAGTCAAAATTGCTGATACACCAAACAGCAGTGACTTCACAACAGCTGGAGACCCAACACAAAAATCCTGCATTCCACAAACATAACAAAGTTCCAGATTTTGGTTCAGCCATTATGAGTTCAGAAATAGAGATCATACCCTAAGCAAGTTGGAATTTGAGTGAATTTCAGCTGACTATTTATTAAGGCTCTATTTAGACTGGGCTGTGATGAGGCTGGATTGCAGCACTACAGGCTGCGATCAACACTCAGCAGGAGGTTATTTAGATTAAATACCAACTGTCTTGGAATGGTGGGAAAAGTTTCAGACAAAAGTTTTATTTACTGAGGTTTTGGATGAAGTTGTGGGATTGCAGTAATATTTTAGGAATTCTGCTGGACAGATAATTTTCCTTCTTGAAGAAATGTTCTTTTTGCATTGCAATGTTCTTGAATTCAGCTACTCCCTTACGTATCCTCTGATGAATACGGTTCATATCCAATTTGTTCCCCTCCTTTATCTCCTTACTGTGAGAATGTAATCATCCTTTTGCTTTCTTTCAGTCTGCATTTTTTTTTCTGCCAAGAGAAAAACAAGACAAGGGAGAAGCTTTTTGGGTGGGGGTAGGGTGGAGGGGTAAGCATCACAATTTTCTCATTTTTCTTGAGATTTTTCCCTCTTTTCCCACATTACTTTTCCATTTTTCATACTGACCTTCCTTCTCACCTTTCCTTTTCCTGTGTTCTGTCTAAAGGGTGGGCTTGGTCCTCCCTTCTCATCTACTCTTTTATTTTTGAAAATAAGAATCATGACTGCTTGTTTTTTTCCCCTCATCATTTATCTACTTGTCCACACCTGTTTCTTTCACTTTGGTTTCCTTCAAGTTTCAGCATGCATTTTCTCTTGTTCTGCCTTTTGCTTTTCATTTCTCCTCTGTGATTATGCCAGATCCCCTGGTCCCCCCTCCTCTCCCTTCCAAGCTGCCAGCCCTAGGCTTGCTTCCTCCTGCCCAGCCCCAGCAGAGGACTTTGCAGCTTGGCTGAGCAGCCCCTGCTGCTGTTGCAGTGCCAGAGACAGACTCGTGCCTTTCTGTTTCTCCTGGCACAGTGGCGTTCGGTTTGAGCGCTAATGTGATTTGCATCGTTTTATTTTGGGGTCAGCCCTTTCAAAAACTAATGCCTGTAGGAAGCACCATAATGACTATGTTGCAATGTGAGGCTTGAACTGCATAAAAGAGGGTCCACTGACTTACTTTCAGAATGAATGCACAGTGTATAAAAATCACAGAGAGGAAAAATTATACTCATGCAGTTAATGTCCCTGTAAACAGAATGAGTGATTCTGTAAACAAATGTGGCAAGCAACTCCCTGAAATTAAGAAAAATGCATGTTTCCTGTAATACTGCTTCATGTTTATACAGGGTGTCTTGTCTTTTTTTGGCTCCATAGAGTGAGCAGTACAAAATACTGGAAATTATAGTTAGCCTATTAAAGGTCTCCAGCCTTTCTCACTTAAGCAAGTAAGTGAGATTTCCTGTTTCTCATTGTCACCTGACTGCCATGATGGAGGTATTTAGTATAATTGTTAATTTTATCTAAAAGTTGTTTTTTCTTTTTTTTTTTCCTTGAGGCTTTCACAACAAAATTTTCCTGAAATCAGTTTTACTGGTCAGTATATTCCTCTTGCCTCAGTTACTGTTCCTTGTATTGGAGGTTGAAGGTTCCGGGTGACACCATGCCTACCAAAAGTCAGTGAAGCTATGCAGTCCTCGTCACACAGCAGTGTGAAATAGGTCACAAAGGGCCTTGTCTGTGCTGGGCTAGAAGCAGCTGCCCTCCAAAAACTACAGTTACAGGTGTGCACTGTACATCAGCAGGGAAGTGATTGGAAGGTGGAAGCCTTGCACGCACCAGCTCATCAAAAAGAGTCAAATGCTGGGGCAAAATGAAGTGGCCCTATGGCCAGTGCTTAGCCGATGGATTGGAGGGAGACACAAAGACCAAAATATTTTGTCTGTAGAGGTGCAGTCTGAAAGGCTGATGTGTGAAGCTGCTCTGCACAAGCTGAGGAAGCCCAGGTGACCTCAGCTGCCAGGCAAACCCACGTAGGTGCAGGACAAGGACAAGCTTGGCAGCTGGCATGCGCTCACTGTGTCAAGCAAAGAAAATGATGCAGGCTTTGTACAATGGAGGTACTTTACTAATTTAAACAAAATTCAGCAATATAAAAATTATAAACTTTCTTAAAATAAAACTGAAGATACTGAGAGCCTTTGATCAGAATTTACTCAAGTTCAAACTGAAACTATCTTGATTTTCCAATGTCGCAGTGAAACGAAACACTCGTTAAATCACTGTAACAGTATTTAATATCTTTTAAGTAGTCTGCAGAAGTTTTTGTTTTCAGAAAATAATTTCACCAAACTTAACGTTTGTCATCTGAATTTTGCTAAGAAGGTTAATCAAATTGTAGTTTAGTATCTGAACCACAAACACCTTGCAAAGCTCTCTGGTTTCAGGTCTTACATTCTAGTTACTCTGTTTCCATCCCACCCAGCATAGAAATAATACTTTAAAGGTTATAGTGTTAACCAGAAACCATAGGTGAACAATCTCAAGACACATAGTACACTTTATAACAGTGTCTCCTGCAGACCCTTGTAGTGCTTAGACACAGACTATTTCTTCCTGCACCTGTCTCATACACATGGGAAGGCTCCCATATGTAGACATTTTCATCTTCGCATCCTGACGATGAAGAAACTGAAAGTACCCTTTCTATTTAGTTTAAAAATATGCCAACAGACATTGGGAAATCAATATTATTAAAAGGGACAAAATATGAGTGGGGGTAAAAAAAGCTTCACAGGTCCTCAGTTTGTGCAGCACTCCAGTATCACAAGTGGTGGAAGTGCAAAATAGACACCAGTGAGCTTCTCATGAGCTGTTTTCTGCAGGGTAGAGAGTCACTGATCCTTAGCTGGTGCTCATGGACTTACACAGTTTCCTCTTTCCAAGGTGCTTCCTTGCAGAAGCTGTGATCAAGGCAAACCTTCTCAGACAGCGCTAGATTACAGTGATTTAGGAACAGTGCCTGGTGTTGGCCAAGCAGTAGCCACCGCAGGAACAGGTACCATGGCAGCTCTGGCTTCTAAGCAGTTGAATCCACATTTTCAGGACATCCCTTCAGCAGTGCAGTTAGTGCATCTCTGTTTGAAAACGTTTAAATAAAATTTTAAAGTAGTTTGGGATTTTTGCTCACAGGCTCTGTGAGCACTCTTCCATGTGTCCCATCAAAATTCAATGAGGCAGGCTCCTTTAGGATATGTGCTCTTTTACTGTTGTAACATCTCTGTGTTCCAGAGAATTCAGCTGTAATTAATGTGGTTATTAAAGCAGACAAGCAGCATCTCAAAATTCAAGTTCACAGCTCAGTTGCTAAAATGATTGCACATCAGCAATACAAAAAAAACCCTTATACAATAAATTTATTTGTCTTTTGCAAATCTAAAGAGAAACACACTTGTTCTTCATATAAACAAGCAACTATAGTTACCTTCCTATTTTGGATTTCATCAGTATTTCACATGTTTCTTTTCCAAAATCTAATAAAACAGACGGGAAAAATTATTTGAAACTCATTCAATGAACCCTAATATATATAATTTAAAATGTGGTTTCCCTGTTTCTACAAGCTGTTTGCATGCCATACTATACTACTGGTCTAGCATCTAGATGAGGAAAAAGTGATGAATAACAAAGCTGCAGCTTCCCCCAGTGTAGGGGTGACTGCCCAAGCAGATTTCTAACAGCCCAAAGAGAATTTCTGAGAAAGCATAAGACAACTATTTCTTGTGGAAGCCTGTAATTCTAAATAATAACTCTTCAAATTGAATGTAGGGGTCCCAAATCACAGCTTAATAGCAACTCCCAGGAGGATATTTTATATCTCAGCTGAAAATAAAATATCAAAATTTTCTTTTCTCTGAGTTTCTGCAAATCATGTATTCAGGTTGTGTCTGTGTCCTCTCTTACAAATTTGGTCCTATGTTCTGACTCTGAAAAAACAGCAAAATTGAAACTGGGAAAAGTACAATTTGGCCTTGTATTGAGATAATGGATTTTATTTTCAATCATGAAATCTTGAGGCAAGATCATAAATTAATGTGAATTTTCAAGCAATCACCAATTTCACAGCACACACAAAAATCACACGAAGTTGATTTATAGCTTATCAACGGGAACATTATCAGGAAGATGTTATGTGGACCTGAATTTGTTTCGTGCACTCACAGTAGCTCTGAACAACAGCCTCCAACATTAAGGGCATAAAAATAAGAAGATACACATTTCTCTGTCACTTTTTGTATATTTCACTAATTTTATATTGAACCGTGATAGATTTATGAAAGAAGCTATGTGTGAGAATCATTATTTCTCTACAAGGCACTGCAGGAAATACCTCAGAAATGCTGTGGGGTTAGCACACTTAGGACAAAAGGGAAAATTATATGTTCAATGTATTGCACATATAAAGCATTATTTTCTTCTCCTTTTTTTCCATCTAGATGAATATATTGTGTTTAGATGACAGGCAATATAAGCAGGGCTCCAGTACTGCAAACATTGAGTAGGATTGCCCATGGCAGCAGAGCAAAGTATACTCCTTTGTCAGGCAATTTAGAGAGATAGTAGGATTCATAACCAAGTGTTTTGTTTGTTTACTTGCTCATAAATGGTTTATTTGGGGCTGGTTTTAGGTTGGCTGTGTACAGAGGGCATCAAGCCATGTTCTGAGGCAGTTCTGCTTTGTTACATTTGGAAAAAAATGTTTGGATTATGGTTTTCCCTCAAATTATTAGCAGGAACAAATGGTGTTTGATTTATCTTGCTTTTCATTTGCATAATGATCAATGATAGGGCAACGCCTGAATTAACTTGGAAATCACACAACTGTTTTTATTTGACCTGATTTCTACATTTGGATGAGTTTTCCTTTTCCTGCATATAAGAATCCATAAAAGCACATTGAAAATTTCAGGTCTCACCTAGTTTTTCACTTTGTTGTGGCTACTGCTATCTTTATGAGTTTGATTCTCAAACACTTATGTACCAATGTTCCACTTAATGGCTTGTTAACACACATTGTACAAATAAAACCCCCTCCCTTTCATCTGATTTAATGTAATATTCTTCTTGGAGAATCATGGAAATAAGAGATAGAAAAGTAAACTTGTGCAAATTTTTCACTTGTGTAAGATTGTTCTCCAATTCCTGACTCTCGTTTAACGTTTATTAATTGCCAGTTGTCTGTTAGATAATAGATGGCCTGACATCACACCTTATTTAGGTAGAAGGCTTTCTATGCCTCTGAAGCTAGTCATGTTATTATCATCCACAGAACACTGTTTTTCCTATGGAAAGACTGGTAGCTGCACTGTTTATAAGCTGGCTACTAAGAAGGCGTAAAACCCCATACAGTTCTGACTGTTCCTCTACATGGAAAGTACAAAATAATTTAAGAACTGTGTTTCTCTTTTTTACTCAGGCGATGTTCCGAGTAAGATTTCAGCAGAATTGCTTTTGTGATGCAGCAAAAAAACCCCAAACCTGTCCAAGGACTTCACTGTCTGTCCTCTTTCTCTGTCTTTCTCTTTTTTTACATCTTCCAAACAGACATCGCCATTACCCAAATTAACCTCTTCTGAGTTTTTATTTTTTCCCCTGGTATTTGGATCAGACTTCTCTCTGGGTGGGGCGAAAAGTGAACTCTCCTAACATACAGTACAAATTAGGTCTTTTTAAAAACAAAGACTTCTCTTAAGAATAGCTGTATTTTATTTCTGACAAAAGAAGGGAAAACACAAGTGTGCTCAGTAAATCAAGAAGTCAAATGTGTGTAATCTGATGCCAAGTGTAAACATGTATGGGCTTTACAAGGCTTGCCGACACTAGATGCTCAGATTTTCTTTCATTTGAAAAAGTGCTTTTGAGTATTCACAGTAGTGCTTGCAAGAGGCAGTCAAAATCGCAAAGTGAATAAGAGCAGGTATATGCAACAGCTTTTGTTGAATTAAGACACTTTTAGTTTTTTATGAACACACTATTTTCTGCTTGGAGTAGCTAATGTAAATGTGGTAGATCTAGCTAGCTGCATGTGCAGTGGGACTTCTTGGCCTGGCTTTTTGGCAGAAACTTTGTTAAGTGAATACTATAAAAAGCTGCTGAAGAGTCAAAATGTAGTCCCTCACATACTAGCAAAACAGTTTGATTTCAGTGGAGGTTAAATGCATAACTAACTCAGGATACTGAGCATAAAGACCACCTGAATACCTTTCTGTGTCCACTGAAGGAAAAATAGAGTGCAGAAGTTAGTGCTTTAATTAATAAGATGTTGTGTCTTCACTACTATTCTATCAGGCTGCTTCTGTAACAAATCATGGTATTACTCCATCTGTGCAGAAGTACCGCTGTAAAACTAAAATTTTCAGGCTGCTCAACATTTGCACTGACTGTTTCAAGCTGTGTTAATTATATATCTGTAAGCACTCCGGTACTAGTGTTAGTTAGGTAGATCCCAGAGGTCTGACAAGAATTTTTTCACATAATTGTAATATTAACATTATTTTTGTAGCTGGGTACTTATTTTAAATATATCACAAGGGTTTCCAAGCACTAAAAAAATTGTGTTTGCAGCTAGCGAGTGGGACTTCTGTTCTTCAGTCATATCTATAATTACACCCCATGACTGGGAGAATGTGTGTTTAATTTTTGCTTCTTCATGCTTTAGAGCAGTTACCAGATTGCTTTGTGGGGAGGCAAATGTAATGACTTTAGCCCTTTACACTTCTTCTGAAGATGGTGAGGCATGTGGTGGCCTTTATTTCTAGTAAAGAGAGAGATACTGATGAAAATACAATTTTTCAGTGCTGAGAGACAGCGTGCCCCAGAGTGCATGCTCTGAAACTCTCAGCACGCAGGGAAAGTGAAAGAGTGAGGGATGTTACATCACCTTTCTTCCTCCCCTCCCGACTTGGTGTTGGCTGAGGACTTGTTCAGCTATCATGTGAGCTCCAGCAACCATAGGACCACTCCAGTCTAAGACATTCAGCACTTCTGAAAAATTTGGCACCAGAAGCCAACTGGAGGAATGCATGACTTGCAGCTCTGGAGAAGTACGGTGCCCAGGGAGCTGCGGTGGTAGTTCGGGATCGCCGCACTAAGCCAATGCCCCTAATGCTGTGGGCATTACGTACATAGGTCTGCAGGCAGAAAGGACAGCAAGATGCTGGGTTCACCCCACCTGGGAGTCACCCTGTGGCAGGCAAACTCCCACCTGCCTCTCTCTGGACACGAGAAGCACTAGCCAAGTCCCCAGCCCTAAAAATCTCTCAGGAGTACAGTGAGACTAATTCCCTCTCTGTAACCATTCAGTAGGTTGTGGTTGCTCCTCAGGAAAGGCTGACAGGAAGGGAAGGGATGGTGTGCTGCTGCCTGCCTTGCCTGTGACATCAAATCTGAGGGACACCTTCCAAAGAAGGGTCTAGAAATGCCTAGATGGATTCATACAGTGCTTTTCATTCCCTCCCATCCTCTGCCAAGCTTTTTCCATGTAAAATAACAGAGGACTGGCTCCTCAAAGTCACTTGGATGAATATAAACTCTTGAAAGTGTCACGTAGCCCTTGGAATAATTCCAAAAAAATCCCAGCTTATTTGGAAAAACTGTTCCTTGAAAGAAATGCACAAACATTGGTTGGGATCCAAAGCCATGAAATCAACAGAGAGACTCTCATTGCAGAGGGCTTTGGATCTGACTAACCCACTGGTGGCTATGACCAGAACAATGGTTTGTTACAATAAATAATTTTGGAATCATGTTTTCCTGATGCCTGCAAAGTTTTGGTAAGAGTAGAAAGAAAAGAGCAATCTTCCAGTGAAATCTCCCTCTCTTTTCCAAGCTCTTTGAAACTATAGTTTATGACTCTTATTGTTCTATTTTAAATACAGTACCTTTTCTTCTCTCTTTTTACATAGACTAGAGATATATGTAACCATTTAGAATGAAGAGTGAATTAGCTATGCCAAGGACTTGCTTTTAATTTCCTTTTTTGTTTGTTTTTCTTAACTGCTCAGTTCCTTTGATTATTTGAATCCACAGGTCATCCTAGGTAGTTTAAATACCCATCAGACAGAGGAAAAGACAGAGAGAACAGCAGGGACTCAAAAAAATAATTCAAATATAGTCCTAATTAATGTTCTATATCTTGAGTTCTTCGATGTGCTTTTGCATAGGAGAAACTTGAAACTGCATATTTGCTAGTGTTATTTGCTTTACATTCATTTTTTTATCATTTGGGTTTGGGTTTTTTTACCGTTAGCAGCAGACCCAGTGCACTTACTTTGTCAGAAAACCACAGGCTTCACTAGAAGCGAGTTGCTAAATGCAGTGGAGAGCAAAGCATTGGTCTAGAGGTTGGAGAAAGGAGTTTATTATGTCTTAGGGTATTATGACAAAATATTTTACCTACAAAAAAAGCCAAGAAAAAATTTAAATCAGTCCAGAGAATATGGGGGGTTTAGATTATCATTTGCAATATTATCAAACTCAAGCTTTCAAGAACTGTAAGTCAGATAATGAAGTTGTCTTAAAAATCACAGGTTATGAAAATAGTATTTTGAGTTCTGGGCTTGGTGCTAACAGATTTCAGTTTCAGGCTTTTCTTCGTCACCAACGCTAGACACTCATTTCTTCCTTTCATGACAGCTGATATTCCCACAAAATCACAATTTTTTAAAATAGAAGACTTTTAAAAAAGCCTGTCTTGTAATATACACAGCTGAGTTCCAAAGAGCTCACAGCACTGGTCTTGCATGAAGTACAAGCTGATGGTAGATAAGCAGGTTTTCCAAACTTACTCTAGTAAATGCACTCTGTTCCTCACCTCCTCTGATAGTACCATCTTAACATCCTTAAATATTGTGCTCATAAACACCTAGGGAGCACCTGCTATCCTTAACTGTGCAGAATGGTCTCTCCTGTGCCTGCAGTGGCAGAGGGTCCCCATTTCTGACATCACATTGGCAGCTCCGGGTGTGTCCTCTTCTCTCCTTTGTACTCGGAAAGGAGAAAGCAGGGGGCAAGAGGGTGCAAAGTGGCCCTGTCTGTCTCTCTAATTAGCAGTGTTAATTAGTTGGCTTTTCCCAGAAGCCATGCAGATGGTGCAGGGGTGACAGTGGTAATAGGTTTTCCTATTGCCAAGTCTGGAATTTGAATAGATACTCAAATTTTTCATGGGCAATAGTGCATCTGAGAAATTGATGCACTGGCAGAGTAGAAGCACTGGATGCTCTAGTGGACTTCACTGACTGACCTGCTGGGATTAAAAAAATGACTGTATCATCTTGAAGTGTTTCAGAGTGATTAATCAAATTGCACTCTTCTTTTAGACTCACGGTGAAGACAGGAATGTTCTGGAAACAGGACAACATTCACAAATAAGATCTAAAGTTTTCTATCTTGGTCCAAACTTTGGGACTCATGATAGCAGGATCTCACAAATGGGCTCTGCTTGCTCATTCTGGAGGAAATAAGAAGACAGAAGAGAAAATGTGATCCATATTTCTGCCCTTAATTTTGAAAAGTGATGACTGTTTCAAGGATAAAAGATTTATAGCTGGGGTTGGGATATCTGGGATGGGATGAGGTTGTCTTATCGAGTCCCAGGTAAAGGAGGTTTGGCAGTCCTGAGGAAGACACACAGAGGTGACCTGAATGGCTGGGCCATGCACTCCTTCATCCATCAGTTTTTGTAGCTGGAGCAGGACAGTAGCTCAGCCCTGTGCAAAGGGGACATACTAGTTCCTGATTTTGCTCATTAATACATTTTAACAGCTCCTTTTTCTGAGTGCATGAGACTGAGTCCCCAAGATGGGGACTGATGTATGCGAAGTAAAAAGCCTCCTAGTCCCCTTTGACTGAGAAAATCTATACTTGGCCCCACTTGTGCAAGTTACTGTCTCTGAAAAAAACATTTGAAGCACTGTGCTTTGGTTTGGTTGATTTTGGCTTGGTTTTTTTTGTTTTTTAAATTTTTTGGTGGGTAGGTGTTCACACTTTTGGCAAGGCCCTTCTAAAGCTGAATGTCCAGATTCTACATGCTATCATATGCAAAAAATTGTGGTTTCTTTAATACCCTGCATTCCTGAAAATACATAAATATTCGCTTTCTGACTTTGTAATGGAACAGTATTGGGTGTGTATATATATATGTGTGTATGTGTGTGTAGATGTGCTCACTTACAGTAAATGTGGAAATAGGGAAGACCTGAGAAGCATAAACAGAGAGTCAAAGTGAATCTCAGAGGAGATAAGTGGTGAAAATGGGTAAACAGAAATCTCCACTTCTGTGGGAAAACATGGAGGAGCTAAGCCACAAACAGGAGAGGAAACAGCCAAATCTAAACAACGAGTTCAGCAGCAAGCTGCGGCAAATGTGATTTTAAAGAACAGAGTGTTCACAACAGACATGCGTCACCACTGAAGATGAAGTATGTGAGCCCTGCTTTCCTGCCTCCCCATCCCCGGTACCTACACGGAAAGCTCAGCCTCTCCTGTCCACCTTATTTGTTCAGTAGTGGACTTCATACGATTGATTCAGTTCTCATTAAACTGATTTACTGGGCTCACTGGCTCTGCTCAGCTTCAGTTTATTCCTACTTTGTTTAAAATTCGGGAAGTGCTGGGGGAGGGGACAGGACACTAATGGCCGTTCTCGTGTAAGTGGAGTGGTAGCTGATTTATTGCAAAGGTTATAAAGGAAAAGTATTAAGTGTGTTCCATTCTACTTGGCAAAGCCATCCTGCACAATGTCCAACAAAACCCTGAGAGCACTGGTTTGTACCGCAAAAAAAAGGGGAAAAAAAAAAGGGAGGAGGGGTGTGCATGTGTGTGGAAGAGGGATGCTCCACCAAGATGTGCTCTTCTTCTTTTGAGCACTAATTAAGACTGTAAATCACGAGCAACATGAAACAACTGTATTTGATGGAACATGGACAGTTCTGGAGTTCTGCTGTGCTTGCGCCATCAGTTTGAATACCTACACTGAAACACTAATGGGAGAGCAAACTTCAAAGAGAAATTCTGGCATGAAGAAGCAGTCTGCAGGATCATTACATGGATAAAGTTGTAAAATAGACTCCTCCGTGCAAACTGGGAAGGAGGTGGAATGAAAGTTTGAAAGGTTTATAGGAACCCAGGCTTGTTTTCCTTTCATGCACATAGTCAGCCCCACATTAATTTGGTCTCGTCTTGAAATAGGCTTGTGTATTAGTGTTTTGAATAAAAGGGGGGATAGGAGCGTGACAGCAGAAAAAGAATTGTACTTGAATAATGAAAAACTCTGTTAATAATCTTTAAAGCTAATTTTCCTTTTCTAGTTAATAGCTGAGCGAGTTCTTTTGTCACATCATAAGTATTAGTGGGTCACATTCCCCATTTTTATATAATTTAAATCCTAAATTTGTTACAATCACATGGTTTTATTTTCAGCAGAACATCAGTAATAGAAATTCACCCAGTAATTCCTGCACAGTTGTCATGTCCTAAATGAATGTGCTGAAGCTTATTTTTAGGATGCCGTTTAATCTTGTTTTAAAGGCATTAAGTAATGCAGACAACCCCCTGTGTCAGGTTGTTCACTTTTTAATTTATTTAAAATAAAATTTAAACTTTAAAATTTATTTCTCTTTGACTTCATCTAGTTACAGTTTCTTGCTATTGTGTCTGTACTGGGCTGCAGTGGAGCTGCTCTAATGTAGTTGAGATGATTTTCACCTATTGTGGAATATGGAACATTTGTTCCTCATTTTCCTTTAGTGTAAAGGACTGGACGCAAGTAACATTTTGATGAAAAATGTTCTGTCGTTAATAATTAATTCACAAGCAACTTACTTCCCAGCACAACATTTTTATGTAATTATAAGTAGACTTCTGTCCAACTACTTGTCCAGGATTCCTCAAAGCGTTTTTGGTTTGCCAAATGTGGTTTGAGATGCAATTAATAACGTGGTGGATTCCAGAATTGCTGATGAGGTTAATTTTCCTTCTTGTAGAATTTGATATTGTAATAGAGATGTTCTCTTTAGATGCGTGAGATGGAAAAAAACCTGTAAAGAATAACTTGGAAAAAAATAATCTGGAGTTATTTATACTTAGGAATCAGGAGTGTTTGCAGCAATAGTTCCCATGCTTACCACAAAGCTGCCTCTTCCACTGACCCTATTAATTTTATGCCTTTGAAGGGTAACCCTCTGATGTCATGATATTATTCTGGAGACTATTCATCAATATAGATACATTATTTCTATATTTACATGTAGTATAAATGCCTATGCAATAAGCAGGGAAAAGGAATTTGTTGTATTACAGGAATGTGCATGCTAGAGAGTTTATGGAATGAGAATTCGAGTGCCTTAAACCAAAGGTAGAGTTCAGAGACATTGGACTTGTCATAACTTGCAGAAAGAGACAAATTACCTGTATGCTACTTAGGTTGTAAAGGAAAGCACTTCATGTAAAGCACTGGGTACTTCAAAACAGTACCTCTGTTTTCCTTAATGACAGAAATAAACCACATTAGCTGACTTTCTATGACACTTAGGACAGCATCTTTTTTCTTCATTGGGAAGCAGGATTGTGCCTTTCAGAGGCACTCAGCGGTCTTGAACACAAATAAATGTATGCTGTTTGCTTAGAAGGGTTGCATCATAGCATGGTCATGTGTTTGGAAAGGTTTACACTTGCATGTAAGCCTTACCTTGCATGTCCAAATGTAAATAAAGGGTGCATATCTTGAACTGTACTTACGCTGAAAAAAAGTCTTGTCAGTCTGGGGTAACAGTAGACTCCTCTGTTACTTCCCCACTGTTCTCTCTCTACCACAGCATAAATGAAAACTGTCAATAATTCTTCTTTAAGAAAGAGATTTCAGTGTTATTATAGAATTTCGCACAAAAGGCACATTCTCAACTTGCCACTGATTTCCATGGACCTAAAGCAGTGTTTCTTACACCCAGCCAGAGCGGCTGCATTCGGTTCCTAAGGATATTGTGTGCAGCCACCACACAAAAACATACTTTCCTTATTCTGTTGTCTTTTGGGCAGTGCTGTGGCTGGTTTAGATTGGCTGTGACTAAATCGGCGGTCACAGGAAAACCATGCACAAAAACTTCTGACCTGAAATGACCGGCAGATGTGAAGGATCTGTCCCAGGCTCTTTAGAAAAAGCATACTCTAACCTTAGTTCCCTGGTTGCCCTGGTGTATGTATTTCTATCAATTCTTGGATCATCTGAGAAGAATATCCAGCTCAGGGTTTAATTTTAATTCACAGATAATTTCTATGTATGGGAAACAGTCAAAAGTTTCTGAATGAGAGCTGATAAAGGGAAGCAAGAACCAAGGGAGATGCTGAGCTTATCCATTTCTTATTGACATCAGATCAAGATCCAGTGCGTTCCTGGGAAATACATTCCATGCAAATGAGGTCCACAGAGTTACCAGTGAAGTGAAACACACAGGCTAGTGCTGTGTAAATGAATGAGCTTTCTGCCCTTGCTGGCTGAATCTGTGATAGCAGCACAGCTGAGCAAATGCCCTTCAATACCATTTGTTACCAAAGTGGTTGCTGTTCCACAGTCTGTACACCCAGGTTAGTGTGCTTTGGGTCTCATCTTGGGGCCAGCACATTGACTTGGAAGAGAGAACATTCAAAATAAATTTCATGGCTGGGCTTTGCCTCCAGCATGATTCTGGGCAGGAAGCAGGGGTGGTGTGTTTTTCACCCATCTTCACATGCCAGAGTTTGAGTCAGTTCTCTCAGAGCTTCCTTTACCGTCTCTGGAGAAAACCAGCCAACAGTTACAACATATTTATCAATCTCTTTCAGACATCAGCAACAGAGAAGTTTACATTTAGTGAGACAGATGGAACTGACACTTAGCACCAGACTTTAAAGTGTGTTGAGATGTCTGATGATGCAGATGGATACACAGTGGATATGTCAAAAGATCAAATGCCATGGAGATCACTCTAGGCTGTTCTTTTTTCCCTGAGGAGACAAAACACCTTTAACAATCACTAGCCCAGCAGCTCAGAGACTGATTGTGCTTACTGGGCACAGGAACTTTAGGTGCTGGATATCGCACTGCACTGCTGGGGAGGGTTGCTAGCAGCTTTGGCCTGACTCATCTAGTGTACTCTTGGACAATACCTTCTTTTTGGGCACTGCTGGGGTGTTAAAGATAGTCCAAGTGTTGTTACTGGTAGGTGACTTGCATGCAGCCCTGTAAAGGAGTCTGAGTGGTGCTGGTACGTGTGACATAGGCCCTCCTGGGTGAGTAGTCTGCAGTGACGTAGAATGGTTGCAGCCATGTCTGTAGCCTGTGTGTCCCTGCTCCTTGTTTATTAAATCATGGCCATAGTGTTCCCTGCCTCAGAATTGTTTATAAGTGTAAGTTAAAACTTGTGGAAGAGTTCCCAGACAGGGTAGTTTACAGCCAGAGTAGTTCCTTGGTCCATTTTGCTCACAGCTGTACAAATCCTTGTGTCTTTATCACTGGAGAAGACCGGGGCGGGGGAAGGTAAATATGTCAGCAGGTAGAAAGAGGGAGGTAGCAGCAACTGCTTTAAACCAGCATTGCTGCCAGAAACTTGTTCTTCAAATGACCCCCTGTCGACTTCACCTGCCAATCCATGGTCGTTTGAATAGTTCAGTATATTGGCTTCAGGGAGCCCCAGAACAAAGACTTTCCTTAAAAAAACTCAGACCTTACTCAGATAAAACTCCCACTCATGCCCCAGGGAGTTTTGCATGACGAAGGATTACAGGATGGTGTCTCAGCTTTGTTGTGTGTACTGCCTGTAGCTGCTTTTTAGTTTTGTGGATGAGTAAAGGCTGTGCCCATTTACAAGAAAACTTGATTTCCGTTTGCTCCCACTCAGTTTGCTAAAAACTTTATCATCCTCATTATATAGAGATGGAGCTTTTGAGGAACTTACAAGAGAGAAGGAAGGGCACCCACCAGAAGGAGATGCCTTGGCAGAACTTAGGGAAGGAGAGGGCTTTGAGGATCTTCGCAGTCAGGCAGTGGCATCTGAGATTTTTCAGTTGCTCACACTCTTCCCAACGTGGGCCCCAAGGTTTCAGAGGTGAGGAGTTGCTCAGCGCTGGCAGGACTGCTGTTGAGCCTGAGCTTGGCTTGCGAGTCTGTTCAATGTTTGGGGATCCTGAGGTGTTTTTTACCCCTCCTCCTGTGTGACAGGTATGCTGCATCATGCCTTTAGTTTCTCTGATTTTGCAATTACTCATTGTTATTTTGTGTGAGCAAAGCCGGCAGGTGTTACAATACCTTCCCCGTCAGCATGTCCTGCAGTTTCTGTTTCCTTGGATGAAACATGAAAGCAGTCACTTCAGGGCCACGGAACTGGGCCTCATTTCGTCAGCTGGAAGGTGACTAGTTAAAATCTAACTAGCAGTCTCACACCCAGTGCCTGACAGGAACAGTCTCTGAAGACTATTAAGAAAATAAAAATTCCCTGCACTGTCATATAATGGAAATGAGTATACTTCAACAGCCATCCCCTCTAATCTGTTAGCCAGCCCTTAGCAGCTTACCAAGCCTGTATTTAACCTATTTCCCTAATGGCAATTAAGAAATGTTTTCATTTCCCAGGGAGAGGATTGCCAATGAAATCCCCCTCTACCCCCCAATCCCCATCCTGTGGCTCCGTTCTCTCCCTCCTCTTCCCCACACCCCAGCTCCTTCTTCCTTAGCCCAAGGCGTCCAAAGCATTCCCCGTGTGTTTGGGTAGCATGCAGTGAGGAAGAAATGATTAAGCAGCTGAATGTTTGAAATCCAGCTAAATGCACCGATTATTATCTGCTTAGGGCTTTCTTATCTCGAACTGTGTGGTGCTTAATGGTAGGCCCATTGTTTTCAGCTCAAAGGTATTAATGAAGGAATCAGGGCAGCAGGCTGATGTCATAGGTGGCTGAAAGGTGACTTGTGCACTGATTTCCCTTACTCCAACCCTTTACGAGTCCCTTCCAACTAGTTCAGAAGAAGGGTTAGTATTTTTAGAGTGGAGAGGGGGAAAAAAAAGCAGCAAGCAGCCGAGGTTGCATTTGTGTGTCTGGTAAAAGGATTGCAGAGGCTCCTAAATATCCTGCTTAAAAGATGTACTCTCTGAGCTTCTGCTCTACTTTCTCACTTAATAAAGACTCTGAACTGTTGGCGCAGGTCTCAGTGTGAAAGCGCCCAGCCGGCCCTCGTTCACGCCTGCCCTAGGCACTGACCAGCACACTATACTTGATGCCCTGACCTATATCCAAGGTGAGGTTTCCACTTAGTGTTTCCCACGTGAAGAAAGAGCTGTGTAAGTAGCTGCCACCAAGGATGGCTTCTTGAGGTGGGTGAAGCCTTCAAGATGATGCACAGTTTAAGGAAGTGCTTTTGTAGTCAAGTTATCAGCTGTACTTTTTGTCACTCTTCCGAGATAAATCCTTTTTTTCTTTTTTTTTCAAATGCACATAATTATTAGATGCAAAGTGGTGTATGTTGTGTGAGGAGAGACTCTTTTCTCTGGGGTGAGATATTGTGAGTGTATTCAGTTTTCTATTACACAACACAAGCAGGGAAAGAGGTAAAGATTCAGAATAGATTAGATTCCATTGTCTTTGTTTGTGTTTTAATCATACACTGTTATTTCTGTAATTCTTTTTGTGACAGATTTAATTTGGTATTCCTTCCCTTTTTGTCATCGACACAAAAAACATGCATCTTTCTTTGACTAAAGTACTGCTCTACGTGGTAGGATTTGGCATCACACTCCTGCAAAAATGCCAGAATTTCTTCAAGGTTTTTTTTTTTATGGACCCACCTAAGAATTCAAGGAAATGTGTGTTACCAGAAACTGACTTGTGGAGCTTTTGTGATTTTTGGGACAATAAAAGAAAAACAGCTTTTAAATAGTGGTGTCATAAGGTAGCAGGTAAAGACTTCTTGTGTCCATACATATCCCAGCGGATCTCAGACTAGAATAAAAAATAATGCACTTTCTTTTCTCATTTTAATGATACAATATTTTTTGTATAATATGTAAGTTTAGCAGAGTGTTTGTGACTACAGTTATAATGTATTTGCTGGCATGGGATTCATACGATTGGATTTCTGTCTTGCCTAAACAAATGAGTGAAGAGTTTAATCCTTTCATATTTTTTAGTGGTTTTGTTGTTTCTTCTCAATTTCAGTTTAATTTTGGTTTGATGAACATGCAGTAGTTTTCACTGTTCACTGGAGTATTTTGTCACTGGACTATTTGTTGAAGGAGCTAAATATGCTCCTAGTAAAGACTAGAAAGTCAAAAGAGAAAGCAGAGGAGAAAGAGTGTCACTGAATACCCATACATGCATCAAAGCCAGCTGCTGTCTAGAATAAGATTTACTTAACAGGAAACCATCAAACACAAAAATGCTCCCTTCAATTTTTTTTCCACGGAGAAAAAGAACTGAATAGCACTAGATAGACTCTGGGGTTTTTTTTTCCATTTTGGCTTACTAGTTCATAGTTGGGATTTGTGTAAGGTGGTTTTGGTTTGTTTGGGGTTTTTAGCCGGTGGAAGGGTTGAGTGAACTGACCGGCACTTCCAGTCCTGTCCTCTCCCATCCCCTCCTGGCCCCCTCCCTGCTTCTGTAGGTTCAGCAGTAAAAACCTATTGAAATGTGAGATTACCAAACTGAAGCAATCAGTCTGAAATGATTAAGGAAGATGACTATTCTTTTCTTCAGATGACCAAAAGTCATCTTGTCCAGAGTTCCTTATCTTCAAGGTGCTATTTCACAACTGTTTCTGTCTTTTAAGTATGTATTTCCTGTTAAAATCTGAAGACTTTACACTGTAGGTAGGCTTCTATGTAGAAATTATCACAGTAGTTTAAAAAATTGGTGTCTGTCTTTCTTTTGAAATTATGGTGAATTTTTTTAAAGGAAAAAGTGTTTGTTTATTTCTTCAGTAATTCAGCAGATTATGTGTCAAGCCTAGGGTGAAATTTTGTTTGCTGAACTTATCTTAAACCTCAGGAGGGGAGGAAGGTTCCATTTAAGGGTCAAAGCATTTCAAGATTTCAATTCAGTATATTTTTTACCTTTAAAGTTTTCCCTTACCCCACCCAGGCCTTGGACCTTAGAAGCTTTTCAGATGCCTTACACATGTTCATCTTGTATTGAAATGTTTTAAATAGCTCTACATTAAATGCCAGAATAGTTAAGTATTCACATACATATTATTATCATCTACTGTGCACCAACACTTCTCTGGCAAGAAATTCAGTGTTTGAGGTTGGAGGAGAATGCCGGAGCTGACAAAATTCAGATGCTAATGATAATTAATTTATGTAGTGGCAAAGATAGGTGCACTGCCAGGTGCTTTACAGGCAGATAAGATCTGGTTTCTGCTTCAGTGAGTTTACAATCTGAGGCCCCGGTTTTGCAAATAGTTATGCACATGAGTTATGCCACCGAGTGCAGCGACACTACTCATGCATGTGAAGTTACTCACCTGAAGTGAGCTATCTGTGTACAGTTTCTACTGCATTAGCTTTCCAATTGATTGTGTGGTGAGTCAGTAATTGTTCAGGCTGATAATTGTAGTTATTTAATCATCTCTCTAAGTCTGAAGTTAAAGAAAAAAATACAGGAGTCACCTTTCCACAAGGGAACTGAAAACTCAGGTTTCTCTGGGAAGTTTTTCAGGAAGCAAACAGCCCATGCTAGAGCTGGCACTTACATGTCACACTGGCTGAAATTATGTCTATTTGTGTACAAATCACAGTGAAGAAAAAAATCACCCGATAATTGGAAGGGAAAAGTGTTATTCCCGTTCCTCATTTGTCGTGATCCTGATCTTGGGGCCACGTTAAGAGTGTTTCCAGTGAAATTACTTTCAAGTCTGGGAAAAAGTAATCAGCAGAGGCCTTGGTAGCTGTAAATTTGTGGCAGCAGTCCCTAATTCATCTTGTAATTCTATGACAGGCTCTGAATTGCCCATATTTGGCCAGGGATCACCTCAGTGGACAGTTAATGAAAGAGCAGAGGGAACTTGAAGGTCAGTCGCACTGAGTTCTTTTTTCTTCCTGGTTGTGTCTTTTTTATTGCAGCCTATCTTTCTTTATATAATTTATTAAAGAAAACCCTTTTTTTTTCTGTTTCTGGCAAAGGCAAACCTATGCCTCTTTGTTTATCTGCCTTTTTTCCTTGAAGCATTTATAAAACAGCCCAAAATGTCTCAAAATAGATGTTTCTGTTGAAATTGCTTGACAGAATTACGCTCTAGCCAATTTCTATTTTTTGTCTAAGCGTGGTCATGAGAATAAAACAGCAACAGATGCTGCAACCAGGTATGTTTTTGAGAATGGAACTTGTACATTGACATGTGAATCTAATCTCAGTACAATGAGAAGACTTTAGTTATTGGCTCACGCTCAGAATAAATGAATTTGAACTTCAGAAAGCCATGAGACTAATCAAAATAACACCAGAAAATGCATTTGGGTCTGCTGGATTCAGACTAACCAGCAGATAAGCTGGAATAGCATTTGTTTGTTGAAACACTGTAGTAAATGGGGGCTGACTTATCAGAACACAAGATTTTCTTGTGACATGTATAGAATAACAGACATGTTGAAAAAATGAAAAATAAATAAAAACAAAGAGTGGTCATGGATTAAAAATTAAAATGATCCTTTCTTTTTCTTCTTCCCTCTTTCTTATTCTATAAGATAATTTCCTATTAACACTGTTTTCTCTTTTTCAGGATCTTTTCTTTCTTTGGAGGACATCAGCCTTATCTCTTGTTTTATCTCATTCAGTTTGTCTCTCAGAGTACCTTATGTCTTAATCTTCTCTCTCTAGCTTATGCCTTCAGTCTTTTTGCCTCCCTTTTCTGTCCTTTTCATAGTGTTGGTTTTATCTCTCCTTTATTTCCACTTCCATTCCAAATACATTATCTTCCTACCTCAGAGTTCCCTTCCCCTGTTCAGCTTTTCTCAGGAAAAAAATTCATAGAACTCACCATCATTTGACCCTTCCAGATAAAGTATTTTGAATGACCATTCCGGCTTCAGGGAAAAAGGAAGTGTTGGTGGATGAAGTAGTGTTTTTTTCAGTATCTGAGCTCCTTTCAGTCACAACAAGATCACTGCTACTTCCTCTCATGTTGAATTCAAATCCTTTGCAATTATTGGGAAGTTTCATTTGCTATTAAACTAAACCTACAAAGTGGCGAGAAATGGGAGATAAAAAAAAGTGGGTAGAGAAGTTCACTTTCTGCCTGCTATACAAGGGAAAATTAAAAAAATATTTAGAGGTGAGTTTATTTTTCATAGTACATTTAATTTAAATTAGTGGTAGGAATTTACTGCTTTTTAATGGTTATCGTCTAGTCAAGGATGCCTTTACTATAAATAGAGTACAATGAGCTTTTCTAGTGGTGAACTTGGGATTCCATATCACTTTTTAATAGGCTTCTGCAGCACAAGTCCTTTGGACTGCCTGTGAAACAGCAGAGGTCATTACTAGCTGCAGGACCTGCTACTTGGCTGTGCCTGTCTTGGCTGGTGGGACATCTCTTGTGGACATTGTGACTGTGGCCACTTGTCATTTACCAGCACCAGGGGATTTCCAGCCCCAGAGCTTTTGCAGATCCCATGCAAGCAGATCACAGACGAGGTATGGAGACAAAGGCGGTGCCTTCTACCTTGGTCATGCTATTGCATCTGTACGGATAAAAGGGGGGTTTGTCCATACAGAACCCTTTGAAAATGATGCCAATACAATCTTAGTCAAGTCTGGTGGAACAAAAATGGTCTTGGTTCTTGCACAAGCCAGTGCAGGGAACAAGGTGGCCTCTCATAGTGTTAGCAACATCTCCTTTCTGCACATGCTGAGTTTCCAATATTTGTACAAGAAGCTGCTCTGTGAAGATTGATTGGAAGTGATCAGGATTGTTTTGTGTCTCAATTTTGCATATTTCTGTTTAAATCAGATTAAGTCATTTTATTTGATATGCTGGATTTGGCAGTAACAAAACTGGTTGAAGGAGGACATGAAAATCTTCTCTTTGTGTGTAGAAGACTATTGTTAATTTAATATAACAGGGTGTCAAAACCCATCATATGCTATGTGTTTATAAAGTGCTTTTATTAACGGTGTAAAAAATCCAGTAACAACCCAAGAAACTTCTCATTATGAGAGGAGAAAACATTAGTGCTTTTCCTGACAGTGTTCCTTTTCATGGGGGATTCCTCTGTGGAACACTAATCAAGTCCATTCAGAAAGATCTTAATTAATTTAATTAAAATCTGTCAGATCAAACTGATTAGCCTGACATCCAGCCTGGCGGGAGGAAGGAGGCTGGTACATGCATTGTAAGTGTGTTGAAGTGGGCTTGCTGCTTGCAATCAGAGATATGTGGCTGCTGTGGGGATCAAAGCAGTCTTTCATTGTCACCAGAATAAACATTATGGCTCCCCCAGGCAAGTGATCCAGTTTCTTTTTGTTAGGAAATATTTTATACCTCCACAGCTCTGGCAGCTCAGGAGGGGACAGCAGGTACCTGGTCCTGCGCATGGTCGAAGGGGAGCGCTGGGTGACCTTCCCTACCCTCCTGACAACGGGAACACAGATTAGACATTTCTCATCCCTTCTCCATCCTCTGTCTTCGCTGTTGGCCATGGGTAGGAGAGAGAGGCCATAGTGAGAGGGGTGACCGTGCATTTTGATGCTGAGCGTGGAGTGGTGTCCACTGCAGAGCCTTCCAAGGGGTGTCCACATGGGGCATCTTCCTTTTCCAGTCTGAACTGAGGTGGGAGCCGAGAAACTGTACCCTCTGCTATCTGGTTGTGCTTGTCCAAAATATGAGGAACTACCTCAACCACTTAAGCTTCTTAATCCTGCATCTGCTAATAATGATGTGTGGTTTCTATGGCAAACATCAGGGCAGCCAGTGCAATCTGTATCTCTAGGTCTTTCCACTTCCCCTACCCCACACATGTACTTACGGAGTACCTCTCATCTTCAAAGATTTTAATAAACACTTTTATCCATCGTTATAGTGGGATGGATCCATCAAAAGTGTAATAGCTAGTAAATACTCCATTTTTCAGGCCCCAATCCTGCAGGCGTTTAGGCATATGTTTTAGCTTTATATGCCATAATTCAGGCTTCGGTGGAACCATTCACAGTACATGAAGCTAAGCATATGTGTAACTTAGGAATTGTAAAGATTAAATAGCATTCCTGTTAGCTAGAAATCAAAAGGTAGATGAAAACAAGGACTCCAACTGCAGAGGAAATGCAGTTCCTGAAGGAAGAGCAGCAGCAGCAGCTGACATGAAAGACTTGCCAACAGAAGACCTGTCAGTGACACGTATTTGGTCTTTATTTGTGAGAGGGACTGCTCTGGTAAAATGCCAATGGGTCAGTTTCTCCAAGGGTGGAACTCATCTGGAGCATTGAGTTCCATTTGCGTGGGCACAAACCTAGTGAAAGCATCTTTCTACAGTTTAGAAGCATGTATCCAGTTTAAGTACTTGGGCTTCACCAGACTTTTTGCCAGGAAATGATAGATTGTTGGAAGAAATAGGATGTAAGTTCCATCTGCAGATGCTCTTCCTGACTTACACCTTCCCAGTACTTTCTGGCCATGTCAGTTGAATTGATACCCATATCCTTGAAACAGGCAAGGTAGCTTTAATTTGAACAGTGAGCCTGCAATAAAACAGTATGTTTGGTCAGTTTAGGATCTTACAGCTGGAGGAAGATGCTTTATGGAATGATTCATGGTGATAAGGATAGGACAGACAGATAGAAATAAGCCACTAGCCGATATATTTGTCCTCTCTTTTTAAAATAAAATGGTAATAATATTTTGCCTTCTCTGCTATCTAAGCCTAAACTTAGATGTTTAGATACATTTTCCCCTACCTGCCAAGGGCTTCTTTGATCCCAATCTTGTATTATCTCCACACTGGCCCAAGGATCCACCCATGATGAGACCTTTTAGCAAGAAAATGTATTACACAGTGTAATAAACGTGGTTTCTGTTGATGGTGACTAAACTCCAGCAGTCCTTCTAGTGGAGTATCAGAGTCTATCGTTTTTCCTTCTTGTTGCTTTTACTATGGAGTCCTTCCCTTGCATCTTCCCAACTTCTCCATTAATTATCTCTTAACATAACACAAAACTAAATTCTATTCAACTGTACTTATTAAATTGGATTCTGCTCTAAATTTTCTTTTCTTTCCTAATCGGCAGGCACCTAGCTCGAACAACTTCAAGGTTCCAGTCATGGAACTGAGACTGAGTGGTAGGTTCAACACTTTGCTGTAAGGCATATTTGTAGATACAAATGGGCAACAATAAGGAATTTTTGAAGATACATATTTTAGTAAGATTTTGTAAAATTTGTTTCTTCCAATGCAACAGCTATACTAGCTGTATGTACTACTTGAATCAAAGTGATTTTTATTTTTTCTTCATCTTTTGCAGTCAGCTAACCTAATATTTTGAGGATATAACACTGGACATTATTGATCTATTTTTTTCTTTTCTTCCTGGCTCCTAGGTCACAGTTTAGGCCCTAGTTCAGCAAAGTACTTAAGAAGAGGCTTATCTTTAAGCACATGTTCAAGTCTCAGCAGAGTAAATGAGAATTAAGCAAATACTTAAGTACTTTACTGAATAGGGATAGAATTAAGCATGTAGTTGAATGTTTTGCTGAATCAGGGCCTTAAAATTAAAAATTAATCTTATTTGTGCTACGAAGATTGAAAAGCTACGCACTAGATTTGGATCTTGAATTAATATAAACCAGGAACAGGGTAGCACCAACTGTCACAGGAAAAGGGGTGTATAGGTGTAAAAAGGGGGTAAAGCTGGGGTTGTTGAAATTGTGGGTAAGACATAGGAGAGATGTGCATTCTGTTCTTATGTCTGTTTCGGGCTAAATTACTTGGAGGCTGACATTCCTTTGTGCTTCAGTCCTGATCCTGGTGAGCCCTGGCATGCATAAAAAGTTCTACAATGTTAATAGCTGCCATGCTAAGTCTGAAGTTGCAGGAGAAGGGGCTTAATCTTTCTAAGCCTCAACACACACTCTGTCCTGTGAAGTGAAGGTAATGCCACTTCCCTTCTTTCAAACTCTGAGCTGGTGCAGTTTCTTTCTGCACGTTATCACAATGCCTGGCACAGTGCTCTTGCTTGTGCCTTCTAGAAGGTTTTGTAATAAAAGCCCATAATAATAAATCCACTGCTTTGGGCTTGACAAAATGATTTGTGTGACAGGATACAGTACTGTTGCAATTGAAGTTTTTGTCAAGATTTAGGTTGATACAAAATAATGGCAGCACTAAGTAGTTTTCTGACCAGCATAATTAACTTGTGAGACTCTAGGAAAAAAAAAATTGAAGAAATGTGGTAACTTTCCATTATTTTTTAGGAACACAGCTGCTGTTTTCAGCCTGTAGAGTTGAGCAGGTTATGGATGAATGTAGGGGAATGTTTGCATGGACCAGTTTTAGGGATGTCTGTTAAATCTGCAAACATCTAGTATGAGTTTTTAGTGCCTGTGAATACCTTCTGAGCAGTTTTTGGTATTGGCAATAAACATTTGAGTGGTTTAAGTGTGGTATTTGACAACCATCTTTTCTACAAACGTGGAATTTGTGCCTGGAGCTGGCTCAGTGTTCATCATGATGTTCTGTGTTGGTGTTACCCTGTAGTGATGCTCAGAGAAGACTGATCGACCCAAGTGCTTGTCTTCAACTAAACTTCATGTAAGGATACCTCAGCAAGTATGCACAGTGAGTGTAATATGATCTGTATGGGTGCTAGCTAATGGTTAACTGGCTCTGCTGAACCTGTGTTCCTTAAACAAACGCTATCAGTGTGGGATGAGTTGTCTTATTTCTGCAGACAACCTGCTTCAGGTTGGAGACTGAAGCTTTATTCCTAGGAGCAGAAGACAGCAGGAGGGCTTTCACTGCCTGCTCAAACAAGGGAAGGGAAGGAAGGCATCACGTTACTAGAGCTGCTGTTTCCAAATCAAGACAGGAGGGATGAGGGTAGTAGGGTCTCTGAATATGTTCTGAAGTGTGTAGGGTGGCTGACCTCAACTCAGCTGTTATTTTGATTTTTTAACTGACTGTGGTTGGAACAGGTGCTTGATGCAGTGTAAAGCTTCTCAGGATAGCTGGCGCAACTTTGTGCTAAGGCTTTGAGAAAGGGGAGAGAAATAGGCAAGATCACGCTTTATGCAAGAGGTTACAGTGTGGAGATACTCTATGGAGAATGAAGGGGCAAGATAGTGCTGAAACTTTGAGCTCTCTGTACAAGGCAAAACTTAATAGATAAGGTGAGTCAAAACTGTGGATCTTGTATGCTGGGGGCTTTGAAAACTTCGTGGAAATTGCTTGTTATCAGGCATATGGGGTAACAATCTTGTTTTCTGAAATTTCATAGAGGCATAAATCTACATTTTGTGTATGTGAGGACACCTCTCACCCAAGCACAGTTCCTGCAATGATAGCATTGTATGATCATCTTGATTAATCATCTTGGCTTATAAAATGGGTTGAGTTAGTATCTTAAATCTGAACTGTTTAAAAAAATGCTCTGGATGAGTTGTAATAGTGTGGATTTGTTTGGGATTTTGTTCTTGTTTTTTTAATGGCAAACACAAATTCCCCTCTATGCATTTGAAATACGAAAACCAGGGTTTTTCTGAGAATAAGAAATTTGTTCCTACAGGTAGAAATCAAGAACCGAGTGTTGAAGGCTTTAAAAGCATATCTAGAGCAAAACCAGTGTGTTTCACTTTTTCATGGTTATGGGCAGAGTAAGTTGGTATTTCATTTTTTTGATCCTGACTAGTAGGACATACATTAATTACATCAGAAATTGTCTCTGTGGTTATTTTGTCAGACTAATTTTTCCTGCCTTGATGAATGAAGTGATCCACATCTAAAAACAAGCTAGCTTATATAAAGTAATATAAAGTGATTGATTTTTAACTGTATAGCATCTATTGCTTACAGTAGAAGCCTCTGTTCAGAACAGAAGTTTACAATTTGATGCACTGAAGGTATTTTTGACCAGATAAAAATTCTCTGTTAAAATATTGTTGGGCATTCAGTTCCCTCTTCATTTAGGTTACCCTTGCACCGCTGTAAGTACATTTAATTCAATTGAGTTCCCTGTGACTTACAGCATTAAACATGCGACAAGAAACAAAATGATGAGAGACTTAAAAGACAACTCTTTCTTCTAGTTTTGTGTTATTTATTAACAGTATACTTCATTTGACTTTAGTTGCACAAAAGCTCTGTCAACTAAGTTAATAGTAAATGTCACCTCCTAGTTAGCATGACATGAAAGTCTCTGGCATACATAATGATTATTTTAAGCATCTTTCACAAAATAAAATACATACCTCTATTTTTTTTAATTTAGTCTTTTAAAATTACTATCAAAGAACAAAATCTTAATTTGTTATTTTGTTTAAATAATTTTCTCTTGACAGAGTATGGTTTGATATGATAACTGAATTGATTTATAATACAGAATGAAAGAAAGATTAACATATTTTAAACAGATCAATGAAATATTGATGGGCCTGGAACGTAGGTGATTTTGATTTGTGAATTCTCCAGTCACTTTTTTCTTTGGCAGAAAAATCACACTTGCACCATTTCTAGGAGTTATTCTATTAACTGCAAAAAGTTTAAACTTATAAATCAAAATTTTTGAAGCAAATCAGAAGTTAGGAACGTGGAATGAGAAGCAGCTTTTGAACTCCAGATTTGTTAAACAAAAATGCATTCGATTTATTGCTGGGAAACTCCTCTTTTAAAGCACAGCAAAGTTATAAATTTTTATCTCCTTAATACCTTCTTGGCTTAAAGTGACAAAGTCTAAAAAGACTTTATGAATACAAATTTCGGGGGTTTTTTGTTTTGTTTCACTAACATCCATTTTATGGAGACTTTATGAGTTCCTGTGCATCCTCCAAATATTGACACTGCTGGGGCTGGATGGAAAGTTCAGACCAAATCTTGAACCTCCTCTTGTTGGTTCTACAGACTGTCTGGAGTCCAAAGGTTGCGAACTGCTTGTAAACTATCTCCAGAATAAAAGCCTGTGTGCCAGGACATCAGTGCTGGTATTGTGTCCTCTATTCTTTTCCTAATTTGCAGTTTCTCCCCACCCTGCCCCCGTGGATTGTCAATGGCCTGAATTGTTTCAGTCTGTTTAATTCAGCGAGGCTGTGCTAATCGGTGTCGCCTGAAAGCCTGTCCTGAGACCTCGAGACTTCTGAGATGTTAATTCGCTTAGTACTACAAAACTAAAAGGAAAAAAAGCAAAAGAAGAAGAAGGAAAAAAAAAAAGAGAGAGACAGAAAAAGAAGAAACAAAACCCAGAGTAGTTCTACATTGTCCACTCCAGCGGCACAGACATTAAACCCCTGGATTCAGCAACAGTCAGTACACAACTTTTAACAGAACAGTTTTTAATACACACCAGTTTAACAGAACTATTTTCTTTAACATTAAGCACTAAGCACAAACGTGAGGTAACTGACGTCATTTGTTAGCAGTAAAGGGTCTCTCTGCAGTATTTTTTCCCTGTGGGGTCTGGCAACAGAAAGATTAAAATTTGATTGCATTCAAATCGCTCTGTACAAGATTGACCCAGTGACTACTAAAGTAACAGAAATCTTCCTGTGAACGCGAATTTAAAGAGTTCGCTTTGCTTAGCTGTGCAAGATGTGCTTGTTACATCAAATAAGACCGTTTATGTCCTTAAACCTGAGGCAGTGACAACGCTGAACCTACAGGTTTCCCAGAGTGGTTGTGGACCCGTCTGGTACCTACCTGGAGGAGAATCTTCGAGCTTGAGTTAAGTGCTGAGGCTCTCCGGGTGGCTCAGTGGGAGAACACAGTACTCAGGAGATGAATTCCAGGAGCCACCAAGTTCAGCCAGGAGCATCCTGGGTTTAGTTCAATGATTCGTGCATTTTTGCAAAGCGGAGGATAGGGCATAGTCCAACCACATCCTTTCCCAATAAACAGAAGTGCCTGTCTGTTCTTTGGATGTCCTTTGAGGATCCAGGCTCAACCTCTCAGGCAGAAGTGCAAAACAGTAGATTTCTTCAATGTTATTAAAAAATTTGTTCTAAATGAACATTTCCGCCTAAAGCCATTTTCCAAAGAAATACTTTTGCTAGAGAGACAGGGAGCAATCACAGCTTTCCACAGGCAAACACTGTATGTATTTTTACTCCCAACTTTGAGAAATTTACCTTGGGTCTAGTTCATTAAGAAAACTTCATCAGGGAAATGCAATAATGCGATTTCTCCTCATTGTCTAAACATAGCAAATAGCACTTATCTCCTTTGGCTAGTTGTTTTTCAGACATGAAATTCCTGGTAAATGGATTTGATTAATACAAACATTTTTAAAAGCCAGACATTTTTTTTCCACTGCATCAGTGTGTGGTTTTTAGTTAGTAACAGAATATGTACCATCAGTGGTTTATCAGAGTGATTACAAGTCCAGTGAAGGCGACTTATACGAGTCTTCAACTATGAATGGATCCTCAGTGATCAACTTAAACTTGTTGCTTTATTCAGGAGAAATAATTATTGATTTTTTTGGGGGGCGGTAAAATAGCTTTTACCAAAAACTTGGTTTTGTATCAGGATTTTTTAATGCTTTTGTGTCATATGCCTGATGAATATTCTCTAAATGCTCTTCATAGCCAGCAGTAATCTTAATGATAAATCATTTTGCAGTGTTTCAAATGTTCTTAACTCTTGGTGAGATAATTCCAAATTCAGTGTGTTAAACATTTTCAAGAAATAGGCTTGCTGACTTTTAATCTGCAGGTCTGTTTTGTACCACATGCAGTTTCCAGGTACTCGGTATCTTGTGTGCTGCATAACCCGTCTCGCGTGCACAGCTATCTAATCTTGCGGCAGGTGAGAAGCTGTAATTTGTAGGGCTTCTTATCGAAATGCAGAAAACTGATGTAGAAAGAATGGCAACCAAGCTGTATTTTGCCCTCACAGTATTAATTTTTTAAAAAAAAATACGTGTCGCTGAATGAATAATCTCCAGAGCTGTTAAAACATAGCAGGTTGCGTGGTTCAAAGGCAAGCCCTGCAGACTCAAGCTGTGTGCGCCCTTCACTCCCCAAGAGCCGAGCGTCCCCCATGCTTACCAGGATCTGATTGTCCAGTGATGCAAGAGTTTGCTAATTAAACAGTTCACAGAGGTGTTTGGGGCAGAACCTGTGGACATTTAACCAATTGAACAATTTATTGCTGTAATTGAGGGGGTTAGCTGGTGTTTATTAACTAGCCTTCCTGTCACGTTCCAATGGCTGGACTAACCCTTGGTCCATGATTTGTTTTCAAGTGTCCCACCGGTGGTGTTGGCACTGCAGTGTCACTCTTTAGGCTGCCACTTCAAGGCCACAACTTCACTTACCGGCCTTTTGCAAATTCAGACACATTACTGGACATTTTTTTCGTTGCTGGAGCAAGTGTTTTATTACAAAGTACTGTCACTTTAGAGCAAAAACAAGACTTTATCTTAGACAAAAAAATAAGTCTGGATTATTAAGAAATTTCAGCAAAATACTTCTAGCTTGCAAATGTTTTCTGGCTGTGTAATTTCAGCAAAGCACTAGTTTATTTTCCCTTTATGTTTATGGTCACCTCTGCTGTCTCTATCATCATTAAAGCGGATTTGGGGCTGGGATAAAGGCGTCATCGCAGTGGTGTGCAGCGGGGCTTCCAGTCAAACCGCTGAGGCACGCGCAGTTTGGGACACAAATCTATTCAGGGGAACAATGAGTCCTGATGGTGATAACAGGCTGCCTCTCCCCCTTACCCATGAAAGCTTCTATAACTAGAACTAATTGGCCGTTCTTAAAGTGCAATTAGCAGGGATATTAATCTAGGCCTGACAGGTGTGAAACTGTGTTTCTTTGAGTCCTTTCAATAGACACCCTATCTGATCACCCGTAGGAGGGGCCTGAAGAAATTGTACCTATAAACTTGCAAGCCTTTAGTTTGTTGGAACCGAGCAGCCCACTTTTAATAATTGCATTTGAGTCAGATGACATGAACTCGACAGAAATGGATGGGAGGAAGTTCACTTAATACTGACATAAGAGTTGATATCACTTTCATCATCGGGAAAGGAAATGACTGCTTCCGCCTTCATTTGGGTACGTGAAGAAAAGGAAAGACTTTTTAAAAATATATATTTTAATGAGAAAGTTAGGACTGAATTATTTTGTATTAAAGATAATTAGTTTGCCTCTTGTGCAGTTTGATAATCTCCATTTGCAATGTTTGCTGCTTTCCTCATTTAGTTGTTCTTCATCCCGCTAGGCACAGCACAGGGCAGAGACATTAAAAGGCATTGCCAACAAGGCTGGCATTAGCATCAGCTATGCAGCTTTTAAATAGTAATAATGTTACTGTTTAACTCCAGTTGGAGATGGAGTTCCAGGACTCAGGGTGGATACAGTACTACTAGTTCAGCTTTGCTCCAGCTGGTGTACAAGGGCACAGCTCAGTGGAGCTGCACTGTCCAAAGATCCTTAATTTAACCAGCAGACTTATTGTGGGATGCTGAAAGGGTTCCAGCTGAATCTGCAGATGGCTGCTTGTGCTAGTGGGCTTCAGGCTTGGAACTAAATGAGGAAATTTGTATTTCCCGTTTTAATTAAAAGGGGTATTCACAATCTAAGACTAAAAGACAAAAGCCTACCCCAAAGACATGCATCTGTTTTACATAAGATAAATGCATTATAAGAGTGAGAAATTGCTTGAAGATGGTCTTGATACTGAAAATAGTGTGAGTTCATGGGCATGCACATGCATGTATACTGCTCAGTCAGCTAGAACTTTTTCCAAAGATGGAAAATTTATTATGTATGGTCTGCCCTGAAAAAAATGTCTGCATAATGCTTTACTAATTCACCCTTCTGGAAGTATCTGAATGTCTAGACCACTGTGATATTTCTTAGAAATACCTTAGAAGACTTGTTAGAAAAGATGAACCTAGGTCTCCTCAGTCACTCAGCACAGTCTTCTGATAGAAAAGACAGCTTCATAAAAAAATTGTTCTACTAAGGAATGAGGCCCATCTTACTAAGGCTGGCATTTTTTTGCCTCACTGCTGTGATGGAAAAGCCCCTCTTATGCTAAAGAACTTCTTGTCTGAATTTGCGTGAGACAGTTTTGTTCTTAGGAAAAATCTTAAAGCTCAAGAAATGGCTCCTTGCTGTTTACCTCATGACACGTTGATAGAGCACAACCACATCCTTTCCCAACCTTGGCAAAACCAGAAAGCAAGAAAGATCATGGTTGCATAACGAAACAAGGTTCAGCAGCCTTCAGGAGTATGAGCAGTGATTGAGGTAGCCTTAGAAACAGTGTATGTCCCTGAACAGGAATTCATGTACCTTTCTGAGCTGTAAAGCTTATTAACTTAGCTGCTAATGTATCCGCATTGCTCTCTTGATGCTGCGATACCCCTCAGGACACTACAATTTTCCACAGCCAGTGGGGCTTGGAGCTGGCTCTGCAGGCTTTGCAACAGAGCATGCTGCATGGTTAGACATGCTCTCTTGCATCCTTTGTAAGAACAGCTCTGCATTTTCTAACCTAATGCAATTGAAGTTGATCTTGATTCGACACAGGTGACCAGCATAGGAAACAACACTGCTTCTGGGGCAATAGCAAGGTCTGTCATTCCTTTGGAACCCATTGCCCTTCTTCCTGGTTTAGGAAGGCAAGGCAGTCTTTTTCTTGATTACCTTAAATAGTGCAAAACATCCAAGAGGAAGGAGGATCTTGTGATTGAAACGAAGGGCTGTGATTCAGGACTTGTGGGTTCAGCTCCTATCCCTGCTGTCTGCTTTCAGTTAAACCTTGGGGAAGTCATTAGATCTCTTCCTCTTACACAAAATCTCAGACTCTTTCTGTCTTTTCTATTGAGCTGAGAGGTTCTTGTCACTGGCTGCACATTTGTATGCCTTCCTCACCATTGTTATCCACTAATGCAAGCTAGAGAGCCTACCTTCTCATACTTGGGGAGGGAAGTTGAGGTATTACAGTTTTGGGGTCTGTTCTTAGAACAGTGAACATGATCCTATGCCCAAATCTGCTACCAGGACTCCTGCTTGCCTTTTCATCTCCCATGCTAATTCCCTCCCCTCACAACAGCTCCATTTCTCCCCTGTTCCCCCTGAACCACCGAGAAGCGGAGAGGAAGAGAAGGGCTAGCTTTCCCCCTCTCTACTGTGAAACCGAGATATATTATTATGTGTCTTCTCTTAACCAGACATGGCAACAAGATTACTTAAATTCATGTCAACTGAATACGAGTTATACAGTTTTGCAAGTTGATGACTAAAATTATTGGAATTACCCAGAGCTAAATGGTTTGTTATAGCTGGAAATTGGAAAATCTCTTGGTGTTTACACCATTGTTTGTTGTGGAAGCGTTAAGTCCTGCTGCTTCATGTCTTCACCCTTTTTATAGACAAAAAGGGTACACAATGAAGAGGTTTGTTCATATTCGCTTAAACTCAAATGGTTTGGGCAGTTACTTTCTTTATACCTCAGTTATATTTTCATTCCTATTCAGGGTTTTCATTAGCAAGTTATTTTGTGGTTACCCAGAGTGGTACTTAGTAATTGCATTGAGATATTTCTCTCTTAGATTTCTAAACTGTAATAATGCAGTAAACTCTGCTTTTGCTCAAGAAGTACCTGAGAAAAAAAAGCATTAAATTATTAAAATAATGCCTAAATAAGAACTGGTTTGGTATTTATTGCTGGAAAGTTGCAGCTCTTGGCTGCATGTAAGAAAAAAGAGAATGAATAATAGCTACCAGTGTCCCAAGCTTGAAAAGTCAGAGGAAATGGCAGCAAGAAAAAGCAAATGAAGATGGATGAAATCCCAGAAGGGTGAAGGGAGACTGAAGGGAGTCCTCCATGCTGGACGGGGCTGGGCAGCTGACTCCTGGGTCACCTCAGCTGTTGCTTTTTGGAGGAGTGTTTTGAAAGGGCGCTGTTTGGGAGAAGTGCTTCCTGGCCGCCACTGCCGTGCACCACTTGCAGATGCTGCCTGTGGGTCAGAGAGAGGTCACCTCCAGTTAACTCAACACCTCCAGTGAGGAGAAAGCTCTTGGGGATAAACTTTCTTACTATCACTGTCTAACCAGCACTGAGAGAACTTGCAGATGCTTAACTTGCTCTTTTGCCTTGTCCTGAAGTAGTTTTTGTGGCATCATTAGCACTGCCAACTATTACCTCTCCACTTGTCCGGTACAGCAGGTTCAGCAGCATTAGTTTCTACAGCCTGGTGGTTGGGTTTTCTCCTGGCAGGTCCCCATCCCTGTGCTGTGGCCAGGGCCAAGCTGCCCTCCAGTGCCTCACTGGCACTTCGGCAAAGCTGCCAAGGACCAAGAGAGACCTCGTGGTCTGCAGAGGGAACAGCATCCCGCACACACTTGGATGCCCCAGAGCACGTGTGGGTGCCTCCGAGGCTTACTGTGTGTGACAGGATGGCTCTTGGTCCCACGGAACCTAAACCAGGGTACTTACAGCTCCATGGTTCAGTGCCAAAGGGAAGAGGCAACTCTTACACCTCTGCCTGTAGTTTGAACCTTGTCAGTGATGACATCAAGGGAGACATCAGGAGGGGATGGACTGAATGTGAAGGTGCGTGGTGTTTGCTTATGAAATGTAAAGTCCAAGTATGTTCAGCAAACTGCCTCAAGTCCTTTAGCTCCAGAAGCAGAGCAGTTGCATTTAAATAATTGTGTTTGAAACAGATCAAAGACGCAAATAAATGGCACAAGTCATGCAGGAACCCATTTTACATATATATATAGAGATGCATGAGAAATCATGAGAAATCAATGTATTTTACATTGCTCCCACATTGTTACTTCTGACAGCAGTTACAGAGCCCTGCTCACGGGTGAGTCTGGGTGCAGGCGCTCCCTGGTTGTTACTTCCCTGGTGGGGCTTTCTCAAGTATACATGCAGATTCTGGGCAAAAGCCTGGAAAAGGTAAAACTCTGAGGCAAGAGGATTGGACTCTGCAAAACCTCTTCAGGTTTCAGACTGTTCTGTTCTTATCCATAAAAGAATTTAGTAGGCATGTATTTTATGTGTGTGGGTACATCAGTAGATGCATAAAAATACATACGTCTGTTTTCAATAAAAGTGTTCCATGATCTAAACATCTTCCAGATAACATCTTAAAAATCTTAGGCTTCACATTTTCTCAAACAGGCTTGTTCAGGGAAACGAAAGAGAGTGCTTGACAAGATTATGGTGTTGCTTCTATACGTTTCCTTTTTTCTTGTGGCTGAAAGGAAATTACAATGTGTTGTTAAGTCAAAGTGTGGTCTGTGGAGCTGAACCAAAAAACTTTTAAATGGACTAAAATTCCCCTTCTGATAAAAGGGAAAACTACACAGCAGAGAGACAGGATATCTTTAATTTAAATAGTGGGTTTAGGTATATTAATTTGAGTTCAAAGCATCTTTCAAAGGGTATGATGCCCACATTTTTAATTTTACCTAATACTGAGCATCTGGTGTGGACTGGTTTGTGGTACTTAGAGCAAAAGGAAATACATTACTCATAGATGAAAGGAGTGAGGGGGAATCACTGTCCTGACTAAAAATAGCCTTTTTTCCACCAGTTAATATCAGCTGGAGGTTTGATTAAATAGTAATTGTCTAGAAAAAGACAATAATTGAGTGTGACTGTTTCCTTTCAGGGGCCAGGCCCAGGTGGTGAAAGTTAAGTATTGTCCTTCAGATAAGGTCCTGAAAGCAGTTTTCCTGAATGTCCACTGAGCCCTTCTGCAAAATGTCCTTTCTGGGTGCTGAGCTGCAGACAGACAAAATCCAGGCCTTTTTGCAGGGCAGCAGCAGTTTTCAGGGATGTAGCACCAGAGGATTTTATGGCTGCATTGCAAATACAAAGCTGGCTCACCTCTTTGGCTGGAACTCTAACCCAGAGGCGCAGAGATCACAAGAGACAAATGTCTTGAATTAAGAAATGGGGTTGACATCTATAAAAGTCAGAGCACATCTAGTAGGCAACATGTAATAAGACTATAACATTATATCTAATAGGGAGATTGGAAAGCTGTCTGAAAAAATGCAGCTTCCGTTCAGATCTGCACATTCAAAAACAAAATACACCAGATTAATGGGGTTTTCTGTTCCCACACCCCCCTTCCCCTTTATTTATTGATCTGAATCCTTATGCTCTTTTCCTAAAAATCAATCTGGTTTTTTTCAATACAAGGTTAGTGACAATCCTGGTAACAACTTTGCCTCGCTTTATTGGAGTCTGTAGTGAAAAAATGTGTATTTCTGTGAGGTTAACAATATTCCCCTCTTTATTTCTATATGGTTGTTCTCACTGAGTGACCCTTTTATGCATCATAATGTTAACACTCACCATCTGTCTGGGACTTTATGTATCATGAATATCTAAGCATTATTTAATTAACCTTTGCAAGTGTCCGGTGAGTCAGAGAACCATGAGATAGAGCCGAACAGGAAGTGCTTTTTCTGCCCTCCAAAAGTTTTCAAATTGCTACTTATTCCAAGTTGAATGGACTCAAAACTTTGGGGGGGTTTTCATGGAGGAAAAGTGGAGGAGGAGAGAGCATGAGAGACACAGTGGTTTGCTGCATAATGGCCAAAAGTTGCAGAGTGCTCCCTGGGGAAGGGGAAAGCTATCATTTCAGCCCTTTGTCCCATGTGGTGAAGTTTTGGAACTTCAGCTTTACGCCTCCACATGCTGAATTAGGACTGTAATGGCTGAGCCGGAGTCAGGCCAGCTCTGCTGGGTGGTCTGCAAACAAGCACTTGGAGAGAAGGTCGCCGTGGCCTGCTAGTGAGAGCAGCTCCCAAAAGCTTTGCTGGCTGTAGCTTGGACCACCTTTTCTTTTGCATTCCACGGAAGTGGTCTCACTGCGAGGTGAGGCTGAGCTCTTATCCAGACAGAAACACCACTTACTCAGAAAGTAGCACATATGTTCTACCAGGAAGCCTGGGGTTTGGCCATTCAGCATTTCCCAGGGGAAGCTGACCCCTTGGGTGAGTAGGGGTAGTTGCTTCAAAGACAGCAGAAATTGATACCATATTCAGTTTGAGAATTCAGACATCCTGATTCTATGGTTTAAACCACTGGAGCACACTTTTTCTGAAATAGGTAGGAATATTTGCATTTTTATACAGGGAAACTGAGGCATGGAAAGGGTATGAGGTGTGCTGGAAGCCACATACTAGGCCTGTGGAAGAGCTAAGAACAGAACCCAGGTTTCCTGATACCAGCACGAATTATTCAGCCACTGCACACTGTGAGGGCAGGACAGGAAGGAGCAAAGAGATAAAAACTGAATTTCTTCTGAAAGTAAAAACTTCTCTTGTTTCAGGTAGTGTTTTCCATTATACCCAGACCATTACCACATCCCTATAATCTAATTTTTCTTTATCATTTGGGTTTAACAATGAATATTGCATTGGCACCTACCCCTGGAAACTCCTGGCCTTCTGCTAACCACGGATTGGTAGGCTAAAATGAGAGACTGCCCATTGAGAATATAATCCTGGTCTGCAGGGGGCACAGAGATTTCTTCACGTCTGGGAAGCAGCCAGTGGTTTGCAGTTACTGGACCCTGAAGCTCCACATTTAGGTACAGCACACCAGGCTAGAAGTTAACATGAACCTTAAAGAGGAGGACAGGGGCCTTTAGGTAATGAGAAGAGTGATGATTTGCTTATGGCAGTTCTAAATATGTAGAAAATACATATGAAAAAAATAGGAAATTTTAAAGAGTGTGTTACCCATGAGTTCAGGAAAGCAGATATTTTCCTGTCTTCCTTTATTTAAAATATAGTGGAAACCCAATATAATTCTGTCCACATTTATCAATGTGTTTTAATAGAAAAAAAATTGGGGTCAATAAGTCCTCTGAAAAGAGGCTAAAATGAAGGAAGATAGAGTTCATCACTTCCATATTTTGAGCCTGTGACTTCCAAAATCAAAAGCTTGGTAATCCTAATGGATTGACTTCCAAATTTCCTTGGATTTGTGTTGCTGGACTTGTCTCTCTCCAGGGCTTAGCTGGATCCCTGCAGATAGATTTTTAGGTTTATATGGTGTAATTCCACTTAGTCCAGCTGTAAACTTGTGGTGGCTGAATTAATACATTACAGGGGGAAGAAAAGAGTATACCTACAAACCCGCTGGCTTGTGTATCAAATCCTGAGGGGGAAAAACTGGGCATTTCAATTAGTTGGTTGTGTGGCCTGATTGAAGAACAGCGCCGTGGCTAACAAAGCTTTGTCTGTAGTATCAGCTTGCTCCTCATCCACCAGGACAAATAGAGTGGTTGGTCATTAACGGGCTAGCCATCGGGTAGGGGTTTTGTTCTTAAATGGGGGCTTTGTCTTATCCCTGCTGTTTAAGCCCTCTCCAAGCACTCCTCACCTGTCATATCTGTCATACATTTAATTCATCACGCTCTCTGGTCAAAAGCTACACTGATAGTATCAAAAGAAGAGGAGGGGGCTTCTTATAACTTTAGCAATCAAAGGAGATTACAAAGCAAATAAGATTTTAATGAAGACGGCAGGTTTGGAAAGGAGAATTTACTGCACTGCGAATCGCTGACACATAAGTGTTTGTTTTATCTGTATAGTATTTGAGAGTGGAATCCCAAGCTATTACAGAAGGAAGGATGGATATATGTGTTGGTTCATGGTTTTAATTAAAAACACAGAGGGAGGAGATGTGCGAGGGGAAAAAGAGCTCTTTTATTTCACATTAAAGGTCATATTTTTATTCTGTAAATATGATAAGCAGGCTGTGTTTAAACACAAGTTTATTTTAATGGTGACAAATACATCAAGCAATTTGCCACTGAACTGATATTGTCAGGCCAATGCTCTCTGTTATTTGACCTAAGTTTCAAAACATCAGTCACAATACTGAAATACACTTGGCCTCACTGTATCTACTAAAGAGGCAAAGCAGGCAGGCAGTTTCCAGTCATAGTCACATAAATCCACATGTTCCTGGGATCATACGTGATGGAGGCCAGAGCTGCAGAAACGCACCTTTTATGTCAGTGGGTGTTTTACAGGAAGGCAGCCCTGTGCCAGTGGCGTGGGGAAAACTGAACGCCCTCCCTTACAGGTTCACACTGAGAAGCACATGCTGCCCTGTGGCACTTTGTCGTGGAATGCGAGCCTGCAGCATCCACATCTTAATTCACAGAATATTCTGAATTGGAAGGGACCCACAAGGATCATCTCTTCATGAATGGCTCATATAGGGATCAAACCCACATCTTGGACATTATTAGCACCATGCTCTAACCAACTGGGCTTCTCTCAGTAGTTCATTCACTCTTACCTTTTGTTAAACCCACAGTCTTTCCACAGAGGGATTTTCCCATTTGGGACTGTCAGTCCAGAGCATATACTCTGTTTTCTGATAAGGTGGAAACAACTGATGGGGAATTATCTGTTGCAGTTCCTAATGCTACTAGTGTACAGTATACAAATTCTACATGGCCAGTGATCTGGAGATTCAGTCAGCAGCAAAGATGCTCTACTGGAAACATAAAGGTTGTGGAATAGATCATCTTGACACATACAAGAGAACCAGGGGATCGGGCTCAGCCAGTGTGGATTTATGAAAGGCAGGTGCTGTTTGACTAACTTGGTCTCCTTATGACCAGGTGACCTGCTTAGGGGATGAGGGAAAGGCTGTGGATGTTGTCTACCTGAATTTCAGTAAAGCCTTTGATACTGTCTCCCACAGCAATCTCCTGGCTGTTCATGCCTTGGATAGGGGCACTCCTCACTGGGTAAAAACCTGTCTGGATGGCCAGGCCCAGGGAATGGTGGTGAATGGAGTTACATCCAGCTGGTGGCCAGTCACCAGTGGGGTTTCCCAGGGTTCAGTACTGGGGCCAGATTTGTTTAATGTCTTTATCAACTACATGGACAAGGGGTTTAAATTCACCCTCAGTTCACAGATGACACCAAGTTGGGCAGGAGTGCTGACCTGCTGGAGGGTAGGAAGGCTCAACAGGGGGATCTGGACAGGATAGGCTGGATGAATGGGCCAAGGCCAGTTGTCTGAGGCCCAACAAGATGAAATGCCAGCTCCTGCACTTCGTTCACAAGAACCCCACGTAGCCCTACAGGCTGGGGGAAGAGTGTCTGGGAAGCCGCCCAGCAGAAATGGACCTGAGGTTGCCAGTTGACAGTGGCTGAACATGAGCCAGCTGTGTCCAGGTGGCCAAGAAATCCAGTGGCATCCTGGCCTGTATCAGCAATAGTGTGGCCAGCAGGACCAGGGCAGTGATTGTCCCCCTGTACTCAGCACTGGTGAGGCTGTACCTCAAACACTGTGTCCAGTTCTGGGCCACTCACTACCAAGAAAGACGTTGAGGTGCCAGAGTGAGTCCAGAGAAGAGCAGCAAATCTGGTGAAGGATCTGGAGCAAAAGTCTTACGAGGAGCAGCTGAGGGAGTTGGAGTCCTGGAGAAAAAGACACTCAGTGAGGACTTCATTGTTCTCTATGACAAGACAAAACAGCCTCAGCTGGCATGAAGGGCAGTTCTGATTGGATATATTGGGGAAAATTTCTTCACTGAAAGGGTTGTCAAGCTTCACTGAAACTGGCTGCCCAGAGAAGTGGTGGAGTGACCATCCTAGGAGGAGGTATTTAAAAGCCATGTAGCTGTGGCACTTAAGAACATGGCTTAGCGGTGGACTTGGTGCTGGGCTCACGGTTGGAATGATATTTAAGGTCTATGATCTTAAAGGTCTTTTGTAACTGAAACAATTCAATGAATTTATAGAGTGCTTTGGGCACTGGCTGGCATCTGCAGAGTGTACAGAGCCAAACCTGCCCTGTTAGCAGCAGAACTAGGCAGCTTTATTTTTGCAGTTTTTCCTTGTGATGAAAAAAAAGCCTTTGCGATTGCTGAAGCCTTTGATAAAAGAAGGGGTAGTTTGTATTATTAGCACGGATGTTAACATCTTTACTTCAAAGACAGGGGGGAAGTGGCTGCCTATCTTTCTTTAAATTGAATTAAAAATGTGGGGTCCAGGAAGGAGCTCTCAAAACCATGTCTGAACTTGTCAGCCTTTACGGGTTTAGGTGGAAAACTCCAGTTCTCACTTTCCGCTGAGTAATACTGAGAGCTCATTATTTGTGTGGTTTTCAACCTGGCTATGAATTATGAATGATTTACTTAAGAAGTGATAAACTATGGGTCGGCCCTTAAACTAAGAGGAGGTCCCTACAGCTGAGACGTTTTGCATTCAGCAAGATGGTCCTCAGCACCCTTCTGATGTTGGAGTTAATATCTTGTATTTTCATCTGAGGACTAGTAGCCGTCCCTTAAGTTGCTTTCCTGCAGCCTACAGGATCTCCTGATATGCAAGGCCCAAAGAATTAGTTTTACTGAAAGAGAGATGAAAATTCTCATGTGATCTGTCATCTGGTGGCATGAATTTAGCTGAACCGAAGTCAGACCCAGGTTGTTTTGCAAGTGAAGATGGGATAAAGATACAGCCAGAACTGTAGCTCAGAAACTGTGCTTGAATCTTGCTTTGAGTAAGCATGTCAGCAAGTAGCATCTAAACTGATTCGTTTTAATCAATAGCAATAAAAACTGTGAATGAATAGGGCCTGTATTTATCTGATACTGTGATGAGACAGTACAGCAGAGGCAGCAGCAGCAGGGCTCTCCCAGTGCTCACACCAGCTCAGTGAATGGGTGTTAGTGGCACTGGGAGCTGTTCTGCAAGACTGCCCTGTAAACAGGGTTGGCACATGTGCCGGACACAAACATTTGCATTTACTGTTGGTTTAAGGACCTCCATGCTTTTATTCATCTGGAAACTGTGCGGGTTTTTTTCCTTTTATTTTTTTTCCTCAGCTTAAGTTAAGGTGGCAGAGGCTAACTTAAAATATAGTCTTTCCTTTCACAAATTAGAAATTCTGAGAAGGTGTTCAAGTTACATGAGGTATAGACCAACCACCTCTACTAGCATGTTCTGGTTATAGACCTTAATAGGTTTTTGCAAGACCAAAGTACTTAGGTAAAGAAGTGTTTTTTAAAATAACATAAGCCCACATGACAGCATATAAAAGTCAAATGACAGAGCAATTAATGGGTTATTGTTACAAAACTAACCTTTCAAACAAGCTCCTAAAATGCTCTGTGGTTGGAGTTTCACTTACGGAATTTACTTTTAAGCCACTTTCTCCAAGTTTAAATCTGTCTACAGAAAACTTCAAAAACTTTTTTGTTGTTGTAGTTAAGAAAAGAGAGAAAGAAAAATAGCATGCTCTTTTTTTCTGTGTTAAAGCAAATGCTTTTAAAATGTATCACCCTATACCTGACTGGAATTAAAAAAAACCAAAACAAAACCTTCAGAAACTGGGCATCGGTTTTCTTCGACAGCACAAAAGCCACCGTGCCAACATTTAGAACGGCAACACATCAACTGCTCTTATAGCTCATACTTTATTCTCTGCATCAAAGCTCTGGTGGGGGGGAGTAAAAACAGAGAGTGAGAGAGCGAAAGAGTCAAGCTCTTCAGAGCCTCTAATGACGCGTGCCAAACACGTGGAAGGTAAATCCCCTAATTCAGTCTATTCTTTCAGCATTCCCTGGCGGGCGGCCAAGCTAAATATTTCTGCTGGATAAAAAATGCACCCTCCTATGCAGCACTTTCTTAACAGGATGGCTCTCCAGCTTTAGCGGAGGGGGCTTCTCTGGGGGAAAGCCAACATGTGTGTTCTCTTATCTATTTATTTATTTTATTAAAAAGGGGCTTTATGGGCTGTGATTGGATTAACTTAGTGAACCCTGGAGGAAGAGGAAAAACAAATTGGGAAGCTGGTTTAGCACCCCCACCTTTTTGTCATCTTCTTTTGGGATTTCCTGGCTGGCTGCCACCTTGAGCCTGTTGAATGTTCTTTAGATCAATCAATTAAAAAGGCTTTAATATTTGGGTGATTGGAACGCAACATATGGGCTGCTGGTGCGGATGTCATGTGGTGCGTGGAGTTAATTGAAGTGATTAATAGAGGTGTTAGTTTCTTCAAGACTAATTGAAGAAAGAATATAATTGGAAGCATAGACTAACCATTATTGTTGACTTTTTTTTAACATATTGCGTCCCTTAAACACTTGTACATGTTTATAAACATGCAGATGGACTTTGTTTAGATGTCTTCAATGTGGTGATTTGGAAAATTACATCAACTCTACAAAAGTCAAATTTATTTTTATGTAAATTAATCAGAAAAAATATTTCCCTGTGCCTTGCCTGTTTTCAGTAACCAGTATGTACACTGAATTTCTGGCACCTGTTTGTCTTTACTTCCTTGCCAGATTGACTCATCCTCATCATTATCTGTGGGGTCAGGGGATCCATCCACAGAAACAGATCAGGAGCCTCTGAAGGTCTGTTAGGGCCCTCTTCTCTCTGCACAGTGAGCTGTGCAAATGTGCAAATGTGCCAGGTATTTCAGGGAAATAGCATCTCTATTGTACTGCCCCACACCTTGCCAGTTTGACCACATTTCAAAGCAGTCCAGTTATAAATACATAAAGGACTGGCAGAAGCCTGGATTTGACAGTCAGAAAGAAATACCAAATTAGAGAAATTCAGAAGATTTAACTGAGATTTAATTATTTTTTGGCCTCTCCACCTTCTTTAAGAACAATAACTTTTTTTTCAGGAGCAGTTGTTTGGGAATTTCTATTAAAATTTTAAGCTATTGTGAAATACAAAATGAAAGCAATGAACTGGCTGCAGAGGACATCTGGCAGCAAGGAGAGGGTATGAAGGATGTGTCTCTGAAAGTCATCCTGCTGCACAGGCTGGCTCACAGGGTAGAAATGGGGAAACAGAAAACATGACAATCTCTGGTCTGCCCAAGCGCTGCACGAGAAGGAGCAGTGTCGCGTCCTGCTCGCTGCTGGGCTGTGGTTACAAGTGCCGTAGCAAACTTTCAGATGGGGATTTCTTAAAACTGAAGAGAATGGCTTAAATGACTTATGAATCTGCTAGAAGGCTAGTATTTACTTGTGGGAGAAGCATATCAGGCAAGATGGCAATGAAGTGTTGATCTCAAAGGTAAGTCAGTTTGGATTTAGGACACATAAGCTACATTTGGAAGTGCATTTTTTTCACACCAGCTTTCTTTTTGCCTGCTTTTGGTAATAGGGGAAATGCTTATGCATAATTTTAATGTTCTGGAAAAGAACTGTCTTCCTGGAAGGGACACACATATTTTCTGTTTGTTTTCCTTTGCACATGTGGTACAGCTTATGCATTTGTGTATCTTTTTCAGTAGTCAGAAAGTTTATTCTGCAGCCCAGAATAAACTGAGCAGAGAAGTGATAGATAAGTTTAGAGGGGGTTTGTTGTTGACTTAGAAGAAAAGAGTAGAGGATGGTTTTAATATTTTAGAGTCTTCCCACACAGATTTCCAGTGATGCTTTGAAGGCAACTGTGCGTCTGCAAAGACTTTGAGCCTCCCCGGAAGATGTGGCCTGTCTTGCGTACAGATCTGAGAAAAGCGTTTGTAGAAAGGAAGTGGCTGTCCTGTACTGGGGGCTGAGAGGAAGAGAAGACATTAGGTCTGATTGCAAGCTTCCCTTACTCCCCGTTGCCTGTGTGCACGTAGTGCTAATAGTTTTAGATGAGAGGATATGCTGGACAGACTGGTGCAAATTAATCTTTCAAAAAAAAAATTCTATTATTATTATTTGGTGATTAGTCATTTAAGGATCTGGTTTTATTACAGCAAGCTGCTGCAATTACCTAGTCAGTTGTTTATTTTTCTAATCTTAACAGTGACGAAAAATAGGAGTCTCAGCATTCCACTGCCTCCATTGCCCATTTGGTATACACAAAGGAGAAAATTGTGTAAACTTGCTGGAATAGGAGCATCCTCTCTGTCTCTATGAAACCTTGCCATGTTGTATAATTAATAAAATTCTAGTGCATTGGCCTGGGTCACTGAAAGAGGAACAGCAGACCAAGGAAAAAACGTTTAAATCTATGCATGTGCTTTGTATGTGGCTTGTGTCTGATGGCAATATTCACATTCTCATACAAAGGAGAATGTTCAACATCCCCCTAAAATAAATCTCAGGGAACTGATATCTAGTAGCCTGCTAGCATCACCCGTTGCTATGACAGACAGTTTGCATTAGGAGATCTCACTTTTAGGTTGTCATAAAACTACCAAATTCTTATTGCGTGGCTCAGTAGCTTCTTGCATTTTCCTTTCCTATGGACACATTTTCCCCCAAAATCTATTCTGTCATTTCCAAGGATTTGGCTACGACAAAAATTGTATTGCTAACATTAGGAGTGTTACCCATTACTTTTTCTGTTGAAAAGTAATCTCCACCATGACAGCCCCCATCTTTTGGAGCACAAGTTTGAGTGACAAGTTCAGTGGCTTGGGGAAGGGCAGTGTATGTGGCAGGGGAGGGTGGTGACTGTCATTGTCTGGGATGCTCAAATGCCATCCCCTCTGTCAGGAGCACTTCCCAGTTCATGGATCTCCACATGTGCTTCGTTTGCATTGGGTCTCTGTCAGAGCAAGACCAGAACACACTCCAGTCCTGTCCCCACCTCCATCTCTGACTCCCATGCCCAGGAGAATTGCTTTTGAGTTAGAAGCCAGCCTAGCAGATTGGCAGAGCAGCCCTCCCAGGAGCTGCAGGAGGGCATCACGCTCCCTTCAGTGAGCTAACACTTTTGGGCCTAGAATGAAACACTGAGAGCAGAGGGAGTGCATGTTCAGCACGTGCTCATTGCAAACCATCCTGAGGCCAGAGAGTCATCAAAAGGAACTGTTTTTAAAAGCCTATGGACAAGAGCTGAACCTGGAGGGGATTATGAAGGAGGAGAGACTATGCCTGGAGATCAGCAGTGTCACAGAAGAGGGAAACTGAGAGTAAGGTTAGTACAAGACCAAGGGATTTATCGTTATGGGTTATTGTAGACGAAGACGAGCAAGCTCAGTGTTAAAAGCGGGTGGGATGTAAGCCAGCTCTGATCCAAAAGCTGCCTGACTGCATTAGCATGGTGCTAAGCCCAAGCTAATATATCCGGCTTCTCACTAGGGCTTATTAGCTCGGGCTCACTGCCATACTAACATAGTCACAGGAGTTCCAGTTGGCCTGACACCATGTCTGCTCAGTGTTTGAACTCAGCTCAGGGCTACATGCCTGCACAGAAGCACCAGGAGATGCCTGGAGACTTGACTGCACCACACTGATGAGGAGGCTGTGGAGGCCAGGACTGCTGGTCAGCAGGAAGGGGCACATGGGGATGCAGAGTGTGCCATGTTTGCTCAAAGTAGGACAGGAAAGAAGTGCAGTGCAGATGAGGAACCAAGAGGGACTGAAACTGGCTTGATGAGAAGACTTGGCACACAGAAGCCTGGGTGTGGGAGTGGTAGATGTGAGTGACTGGAAAGGGAAACTACAAGAGGGGTCAGGAGGAACAAGTTGAGGACTTGCTGGGCAAGGAAGCCAATCAGAAGTCTGAGTCAAGCACTGGAAGAGGAAGAAAAAACTCCACACCACACCTGGCATGAAATCAAGATGCCTGAAAGCAGTCATTCCTCTGCTGCCAGACTGTCACCTGGTGAAACCCACCAACAGAGTGTCCTATCCCTTACAATGCTTGTGCCGACCTTGCCAAAAACAACCGTATGGTTGCTCTGAGCCAGGTCTGCCCACGTCCCTGCAGAGGTCTGCCTATGGCAGATCAGAATACCTCAGCTCTGTTCTTGATCTGTGTAGGCATCAGAGTAGTGCCAGGTCATGAGATCTCTGCTTTTTCTATTTGCAGTTTCAATCAGCTTCAAAACTGTAGAAAAACTTTACTAAAATTGCAAATTCAAGTTCTCCAGAGTTTAAGGTTGTTTGCCTAACTCCAATTTGATCCTCTTATGCATTATGATACAGTCTTTAATTACTCATTTAATTACTGTTAACTGGCTGCTCATTCAGGTGTAAGACAAGCTTGCTAGGGGAGATGAATTGGAGTGGTGTAATAAAATGTTATCTTTAAGACACCTCTTCCCACCATCTCATTTGCTGCTGCATAAGGAAGTAAGGCGGCCATGGTAGGATGAAGTGCTGCTCTTCTCAGAGCAGGTGAGCTCTGCTCTGAAGAACTGTGTATTATTCCTACCTGTGATTCTGAACAAGATTCATGCCAATTCACCTCAGCAAAGCCTTTTGTGGGTGGGCAATAATTTTGACACCTTCCTGGGTGCCTGATGTGAAGCCCTGCAAAATACAGAGCCATCACAGATGCCAGGAAGAGAAATGCTTTGAACATAGAAAATAATGCACTGTGCTGAGTAAATCGGCTGCTCTGCATCCCAAAATTAATGTATGCTTTTGATGTTAATGTCATTGTGTCTCCATACCCCTTCTGCAGAGCGAGAATAGCAATAATACCTTCATCAACATATGGGGGAGGTATTGTGAAAATCAGATTAGTCATTATTTGATGTTTGTGAAGTGTTCAAGTGCTGCTGTTCTGATGAGCAAAGCGGAAAAATACAAGACAAAATTGGTTGTCTTCATTTGAATGGTCTGTGGTTAAAGTAAGGCACGGGGCCTTCCAAGGAGAAAGGAGAGAGAAAACAATCAGGAAAAATGGCTCTTCTAGTCAGCATTCTTCTCTCTAAACACCGAATGAGGTGGAGAAAAAGATGGTGCACCTTATGCCAGGACTGCAGAACTGAGTTTCTGTACACAATCCTAGATCTCCTGGCATCTCCTACCAACTGGAAGAATGCCTGAGTTTGCACCATAATAGGTCTCCATTTACTGACATTTTGGAGTGTTTGTCTCACTGCAAAACTTGGGGTTTTTTATGTGAGTCTGTTGTCTTGCAAATCTGATGGTTGGCTGTAGGTTTTTACAGAACTTTGACTCAGCTTCAGGGAAGGAGGAATGAAGAAGCAGAAGAGTGAACTTCTGGAAGCTGAAACGCTCCTTTCCCTGGGTTTGAGCAATCTGTGCTGTTATGAAACCTTTTGAAATCTCATTTGCTGATGTCTTTCTGACCCCCCAAATTATTCTTGTGTAAATGTTGACACCCAGCAGAGATGAAATCATTGACTTGAGAAAACACAACTAGCTTATCAGAAACTGCACAATTCCAACAATATACTAGTAACACCAGCCTTCCTTTTTTCTTTCTTTTTTGTCCCTTTTTTTTTTTTCAACTGTTTGTGGTTAGTTGGCAGATGGTATTGTGAATCAGACTGTATGTAACTGAGGGAACAGAATGGTTTTTTCAGTTCACATAAACTCAAATCCATGTCGCAAATCAAACTGGTTTTATTTTCAGGTCTTCTGTGTGCTTATGATTTTGGTATGTTTACTTATTTCATGTTGATAATTTTAATTACACACTCACAGAGTGTATAAGCAGAACGAGAACTAGATATGTTTTCCATCTGAATTCAGGCTGTCTGTAAATTTTCTCTGCGTGTTGTACCCGTAGCTCACTGAAATCAAAGGACATCAAAGTTTCTCCACTGACCACCTGAAATCAGTTAGTCCTCAATTGGTTCTTTTTATGATTCTGACACTAAAGTTGTGTGATCTGTTTGCTGAAGGAAAGTGATTTAAAAGTGGACAGACAAACCATCAGAAAAATGTTTAGGCTTTGGTCTCCTGTATCATGCCATTAGACAGCAGGCAGGGCAAAAGGAACTATTGCAATCCATTTATTCATGGACAACTGTAAAGCCAGAAGATGCATTAAAACTTGATTTTACGCCTTGGAGGTTTAGGATCACGATGTAACTCCATAAAGAAAAATCTTTCTACAGAGTTTGCTGTGCATAGGAGAAGGGAGCTGCCCTCTAGCAAACTAAGAAAAAAAATCAAAATAGTCTTGTTGGTTCAAAAGCATCAATTTTGAGTTCTGCTGTTCAGATCTGAGTTTTGGTGTTTTATGTTTTAAATTAAAGGCGTGGCTGAATGTTCATTATCCCTATGATAAAAGCACTAGAAATAGGTGCAAAATGGCCCTTGTGCAATGCTGTAATTTACCTTTATTTTAAACTGGCTTACACATCTTAATACATTATGACAATCAGAATTATCAGGCCACCAGGCAGAGAGGAGTTTGTTTTGTTAATTGTTCTTGTTAAGCCTAATTACAGAACGGGGTGGAGTGGATGTGAGGGGAGGGAGGAATCTGCTAGCAAGAGGAAATTCTAAAATCCTCGGAGCAGTTCCAGGCAGTGTGTGTTGGGGAGCAAGAGTGCGGGTGTGGTGTGGTGTGCATGAGCATGCGTGTGTGTGTTAGAGTGTGAGAGTGAATGACAGACTTTCCATATGGACTAAAATCCTGAGATGCATCAGCTGGAGGTGGGGAACCTGTGCTGTGTGGACACATGAAGGTACAGCTGAACAAAGAACTGTGCTGTAGTTTTCTTTATGAATGAACTCCTTTTTTTTGGAGGGGGATGGGGGGGAAGATGCGCATTACTTACTTTGCTGTTAATCTTTGAGGTTTGCATCAGATTGAGTGTTAAAATGGTTTGCTGATGTTCTGCACCATTATTTGATACTACAGGTTGCCATGTAGCTGTGGGTTGGTATCCTAAAGCCCTTTGAAACGTTTTCCTTCTTCCCAGTGATTGTAGCAGGGATATGCAGTGCACAGACTGTGTTATTTGTTTATACTTTCCAATGGAAAGCATACATCCAAAGAGCCCTTCTGCCCTGCATTATTCCAATTTGTTTATGTGCCCCACATTACGCTGTTGGCGAATTACTGTGCCTGACCTGCATTGTCAGCCCCCTCCATTGCCTCGGGAGCCTCCAGCACAGAAGTTTCTGATAAGGCAGTTTTGAACAAGCCAGACACCAAGTGAATGATTCTATAACAAATCTGTGCTCTTCTCCGGGGTATGTTACCTGACTTGCTTGCTGCCAAGGTGGTTTTAGTTTTATTGGTTTGGCTACTGGGTGGAGGGAGGAGACTAGAACAGCACACGAGTCACGTTTTTGTTTTGCTTAATTATAATGTACACTTTTAATAGAACCTTTTAGTGCCATGAATTAAATGTCATTGCAATCCTGCACAAGAAGAAAAATGCTACTGCTGTTGTAGCTGACAGCTGAGTGGTTAGATGGCCAGTGTGAGTCTGAGGCTCAGAAGCCTTTTCTTTGCTGGCTGGAGATACTGCTGGGTAAATGTGTTTACTTTTTCCTTAGTATTTATACTAGTTAATGTGTCGCACTAGATAAATCTACTTCCTGAGTCCATCTTTCAGCTTGCTCTCTTCCCTCCCAATTGACAAATGGTTTGAGTTTGACACCGTTTTATCAGTTGAGCCCCTGCTGGGTGCTGCATGCCTGCTTGTTTCTGCTTTATCCTGAAAAGTGAATTATCTGCAATATTTTGCTACAATCTAACTAGCAGTTGGCAGGCTTTCCTATATGAACTGATTTAGATTTCAGCAAGGGGAGGCTGTTGTCTTTCTCTGCAAAGCCCTGTTGTTGCTCTCCAGGAAAACAAAAGATCCCGGAGCTTTCTGCACTGCAATCTGCTGCTGTCCCACTTTCAAGGAGGTGTTTTGTTTGTTGCAGCAGCTTCCTATCTTAAAATGATGAATTGAGCAGACATGTGCTGTTTTAAACTACTGTCTCCAAGGCTTTGTGTTCACTTAGGATAAAATATATTATTTTGTGGTAGGCTCTGGTGTGATTTAAACTTGGTTTAAGGATTACAGAGCAAAAGGGAAAGCATCAACATCTTCAGCAGTGGTAGTTTGATGAGGAATAGCTGTCAGAAGAAGAACTCTACTGACTTAACCTCAAGTGGGTTGCAAATGCATTAGGGATTCATTAATATTAATAGTAGAATAGACATTTCCTGCTTTCATTTGACATCTTCCAAGCTCTTTTTTTTTTAAGAGCAACTTGAAGTGCAGTTTTAACACTTATTCAAGTTACTACAAGGATGATAAGCTAAAGTTAAACAGAAGGAGACCTCTGAGTGTGTGGGGTTGGTCTCTAGGAGTCCTGGAATTTGGTGCTGTGCTTTAGAGAAAGATTGTGGTAAACTCTCGGGTGAGACTTTCACGGCAGTTTGCAAAATGGGTCCGTTAGGTATGACTGCAACCAGAATAAACTGTTGTCACAAGAAATTGTTCTGTGAGGGTGACAGGAAGGTCACTTTCAAAATGACATGTAAAGGGTAATAACTGTGTAGATTTCTAAGGTGGACACAGTAGTGGCTTGTTCGTAAGTTCAGGGATGAAAAAAAAAAAATCCAAACCCTTCTTGAGTCTCCAAATGCTTTGTGAGGTTGGCTGAACAGTTCAGTTTGAAAAATAAATAGATCCAAGGTAATTTTTACTTGCTTTCAATCTTCTAAATCCTGTGATGCACATTTTCCTGCTTCTGCTCTGTTGCCAGCAGGCTTTCAAGATTTATTCAAAGGGGAAAAAAGAGAAATTTGACAAAAGCACCAAATATCTTTGAGACATAAAAAACCCCAAGAATTTTGTTAGGACTGGGAGGGAACATGTAATTGTGATGACTGTTTTTCAGCATCCTGCATATCACAATTTCACCCACTGAGCCCTTTAAGTAAGAGAACTTGTGTCAGTGGAATAAGGCAGGGGCTTGCTTTTTATAGAAAACACAGCTAAGAGCCCCAGATCATAAAATGTCAAAAGAAAACAGGTAATCCCCCACAAAGCACCTAGTCTGGCAAGTCTAGTGATGCAGCAGCTACAAATGCAGAAGTGCACATGAGTTTGGCAGCTCTTACTGATAGGGCAATTTGAATTGTCAGTGTGCGTCTGCTCTACTTGTTGAGCCTAATGAAAAGTACAGTTTAATCACTGGTGTGCCAAATTGACCATGATTAGCTGTTATTGCAGATTAGCGCATTGTCTGGGGCTCCAGAATTATTGATCCGGGTGCTGTGCTCTGGTGTTTTCTGTGCCCTCTATCGTAACCTCTTCTTAATGCTTAGGGCAGAGAAGCAGGAAAGCAGAGTAGGAGGGAAGAAGTCCAGATGGGAAGAAAACAGGTCCTGAAAAGACCACATAAGGAACTAGGTCAGGTACTCTGGAGATTAAAGAAGCATGCTTCATCCCTGGACGCAGGAGGCAGGGACAAGTAGCATACAATTACGAGGAATTAGAACGGCAACAAGTAGTGCAGATTTATCAGCTTTAATTGTCTATTGTCAGGACAGAGCCCTTCTTGTAGATCAGGCGCTGCCAATGCTTTAATACCTCTAATGGACTCTCTATTGTGGGATTATCTCTCCTAAGGACAATGTATTTCTTAAAACTAGTTGTTTTGGGAGAAGGAGAAAAAAAAAAAAAGAAGAAAAAAAGAAAAGAAGTAGCTGCAGCCCTCGGTTGTTTTTGCTTTTTTTTTTTTCCCTCTCTGGTTTGTCACATTTGCAGGAAGTAGTTGAGAGCCCAGTGTTGCTCTTCTGTCAGCAGCGCTATTCCTTCAGGGGAACTGATAGATACCTATTGAACATTAACCCCCTTTGCTCCACCTTCCCCAGCGAGCTCCTCCAGAAACAATAGCTGGTTGATAAAGAGCAGATAAGCAAGGACACCCGGCTTAAGAATCTCTCTGCTATCTTTATTTTAAAAGCTTTCCTGGGTTTTGCAAAGTAAACATTACAACATTTAAAGAAGGATAAGGTGTCAACTATTTAATGAGAAGTGTTTAATAGCAGAGGAATTCTTCCCTCCCCCAGCCAACACACAGGTATGAAAAGACTGTTATTTCACCACCCTGGGGTAGGAGAGGTGGAGAAATGACAACTGCACTCTTAGAAGCTTAAAAAGTGGTCCTTCAGACCAACCCTACCAGATTCCCTAATCAACTCTAAACATACAGTCACTATTTTGAATCCTTTGGTCCTCAATGCACAGTAGCCCCATTGCTGCATCTGTGATAATCTGTGGGTAAATATTTTCATTTCCACCACATGCACTTTGTCATGGCGTGTAGCTGTTGTTTTTGTTAATCTGTTTTGAAATGCGCTCTGTGGCCAGCTCTTTGTCTGAGAAAAGTGGCGTAGTTCCACCCATGGATCTTGCCCTCCTTCTGCTGTGTTCATCAGCTCCAGGAGATCAGGCAGCCCGGAGAGTATCTGACATCAAAACTGAATTGTGCAGGAGCACAGTCTGAAGTTTCACCATTGTTCGTATCACTGTGTCTTACCAGACAGGTTGAGGACAGAATACCCCAAAAAGTGTCATGACTGCCAAGTTGGGAAGAGACATGAAAGTTGAAATAGTACCATTCATTCTGAGGTGACTTCATTATTTCAGCTTGTTGTGAGTTTGTTATGGGGCTGATGTCTGAAGCATTCACAGGAGTGAGCCTTCTAATATATGTATACCATCCCATCCCTCCTCCATGACAATCTGGAAATCAGCCTATTTTAAATGAAAAATTTCCAAAGCACACTCTTTTTGCAGTCCTCTTTTCACCAGTAAGGTTGAAAAGTAGTTGGAATGGGTTGGCCTGTTGTCATTCATTTTTCCTCAGACTCAGTTACAACGGACAGAATATTCAAAAGTCCAGGGCTGGGATGTGAACGGTTGAATCTGTACTCAGATTTTCCTGTCCAGTATAAACTTGCGTTGGTAGAAACATGCAAAGACTATAAAAGTGTTCTTGTATGGGCTCTTGACTGTCGTCCCTACCTTTCCCAAGACCACCATTGCTCAGAAGTGTGATGGGAAGGCTGATGGTAGCCAAGAAGGGAACATCCGTGGTTCACCTTCTCACAAAGCCTTCTTGCCCTCCTGATAGCAGGCCCAGACAGCCTCGGCTCCTTCTTCTCAAACTCAAGCCTCAACAAGAGGAAAAGGCTGAAGCTTAGTTCTCACTTCTGTGTGCTGTGAGAATGTTTTTATTCCATTGGAGGAGAATTGTTTTGGCTTATTCATATGTCATCTGAGCAGTATTTTAATAAGGCCTAGTGGGAAACAAAAAGGGATATGGTATTTTAGTTTGACTCCTTTTTTCTCTTTTTAAGGAAAATTTCTTGAGAGGATAAAACAACAGAAACCAAAAGTGATGTTAAGGCTTGCACTAGGCAGTAGCTGAGAGTGCAGCCAAAAGATCTGCTCTTGGTATTGCACAGCCGAGACAAAAATAAATGTTTGGCATTTAGAAGTGCTACGAGGCAATGACCAGGGTGCTCTGTAATTAAAGGCAGTCCCTGAAAGCTGCATGTGTTAATTCAAAAGCCTCCTGGCTATAGCACACACCACCCCAAATGCCCTTGCAAAAACCTTCTTGTAGATTCAAGTGCAATTTTAATTTCTCTCCTTATAGGCAATACCAGCTGAAGTTGTCTAGGGCATACAAAGCCTCTGAGATCATATCTGAAGCCCATAGGCAGTGTTTTGCAAAGGTCAGGCCAGACTGAAGAGAAGACGGCTATAACTTTTCCTGTTGCACCGTCATTAAAGTGTGCTGGGTCTCTCTCTTTCCCTTGAATCTGACAGCAACCACGTTTTCAAAAACGTGGCCACAGAACATGAGTGCATATCAGAACTTGAAAGCAAGTTCTTCTTAGAGTTTGATTTCCCAGTTGGCTTTTAAAAGATGTGCAGTTGTGCAACTACATCATGTACCTTCTCCAAGTAATGACCACAACTGGTCCCCAAATGTTTACCAGCACAAGGATGCCTACATGCAGGAAGTGGGAAATGGGGGTGGGTCTGGTAGTTACTCTTGATGTGGTCAATCTGCCACTGACCTTGTTTGGGGAAGGGGAAGGGGAGGATGTGAAAATGAGACTCTCCTTTAATCTCTTGTGTGCATTTTATCTCCCCTCCAACTTTTTAAAGAAATTTCATCTATTAGAGCCAGCTCCCTTCCCTCCTTCTTCCCCTTACAATTACAGCAGGCGCAGGGAGAACAGCAGCAGTGGCAGCTGAGGCTGAGTTGCACAGGCTTGTTGTTGAGCTGAAGTGGTGATAGCATCAAAGGAAATGGATGGGGATTTCTGAGATCAGAGCTGTTAGGGCCATTCATGATTTGTTGCCAGGCTGAAAGCTGCTGCAGAAAGAGCTGCCTGAGAAATGCTGATTAATACAGTAATTGAGGTTTTCTATGAGCGAGAAGGAAAAAATTAAAATATGACTAAAAATGTTCTTTTTGAAATGAACAACATTTTGAGATTGCACATTCCACACAATAGCAGCTACTGGTACAAATGATTTCTATAAAAGAGCAGAAAACTTCTGGTTGAACACGGCGTCTTTTTATGTTTCTCTCTTAAGGAGGAAGGTCAGAAGGTCAGTCTATATATTTCTTTAATGGCAGAGTTTCCTCTGTGATTCTTACTTTAGTACACATTCTTAACAATTTGTTTCTGTCTCTTTTTCTTGATAAACTTAGTTTTATTCCAGATCAGGCACTGTTAGGCTGGATCTGCACATCAGCAAAACTCCTTCTCCTGCACTAAGGTAGTCCTGGGCTCAGCTTCACTGAGACACCTGGAGCTAATTTCAGGATAGCCTCAGAGCGTGCCACTGAGAGAGTTATTTGAAGTCCATAGGCTTCATAGGCTGTGCTCACCTCCCCAGGCTCCAGGGATAGAGCCGCACTGACCTGGGATATTAGCATCCTCCTGATGAATATTTCATTTCATCTGATGTGATCTAATCTAATCTCTGCTTCCACTTGTTTTCCAGTCCAAAAGCATTCTCAGTTCCTTGAAAAGCAGATTTGCCTTTTTCCCTGCTCTCCTTCACATTAAGAAGATCAGTCCCTGAAGGAAACACATCAGCCCTTTCTTCTTGTCTGCCCCCCTCCTCCCCCCTCTTTTTTTGTTTTTCTTTCAAGCTAACAGGGAAGTGAAAAGCTCTGAAACAGCTGCCTCTCGGAGTGAGACTATTTTTCGGTAAAATAATCACCTTCAGTATGACTACATTGTTTTTCTGTTCTATGCTGTGTGACTCAGCATCAGTTAATTAACCCAATCAAGTAGGCCGGATTTCTCTCCTTTAATGAATGGTTCTTCCTACTTCAGAGCCTTCCTAGACCTCATTTTGGATGTGCCTCGGTTTTACACGGTATATCCAATTACATTTATATCCTTCAGCCCCAGTGCTCGGGCCACCTCTCTTGTGGAATTACACTGTGGTGGCAGTTAAGGCAGGACACTCACTTGCCAGCAGTTGCCCTACTTAGGTCTGCTGCCACGAGCCCTCCCGCGTTAGCGCATACGGAAGGTCTTTACACAGATATGCTATTCTCAGCATCGCAGGCCGAAAATGGCAAGTAATCCTTTCCACCCGTCTTTTTATCAGTGGGAGGAGGAGCAGGTTAAGGGAAAGGGGTTTGTGTACGCCTGTCAGAGAGACAGGCACCCGATTGCATAAACCTGCTTCCCACCCCCCCTTCTCCCTTTTTCCTGTGAAGAAATACGTAACACCAAGATCACCCTAGATTATAAGTGCATGTATGTTTAGAAGAAGAATGTGAAACTAGCTGCCACATAAAGTGCCAGGCAACTGACGAGAAATATCTTGCAGACGTGTGAGAAGAAGGAAGAGTAGTAGAGTTGCCTCACAGTGAAGCAGCTAGCATTTGCACTGGGCTGTGGATGGCTATAAATGGAATTGTGCATCACCGTTCCTCTGAGCCCGAGGACGCCTTGCTGAAGAGACAGGACCACTGAAGGAAGTAAGGCATCTGGTTGTTTTGTAATGAGAAGCAGGAATGCTCTTAATAATAAACAAACAGGACATTGTATGCCATCATCACAGGATGTCCTTCCTTCAGCCAGCATGCTGACTTGGATCGGAGGAAAAAAAATTGGGTGCCGGGATCTGCTGATTGCTCTACCAACCCTCCTTCTATCAGCAGTGTGTTCCTGGATGGCCGCTCACACATTGCCCCGTGCACGATCTGTGCTTGTTTTCCTACCGCGCTGCGAAAGGGGCATCGGGTTTGGAAGCGCTGCGTGCCGTGTCCTGCTGCTGTGAGCTTCCCTGCTGTTACCAAGGGAAAGAGGGAAGGTTTTGTTTAAGGGAAGAAACAGAAATGTTTTTCCCAGTTCCTCATACAGGCGCTGATTAGAAAGAGACTCGGGAAAGGGATAAAATCAAAACTCTGAAACCCCCAAAACTGTCATCTCAAGTAAAGTACTATGATTGTTGAGGTTTGGGAGCAAGCTCTTTGAATCGAGTTTTAATCAGTATTCTGGAACTTCTGGAATAATTTTAGTCGGTATTTTTTATAAAGTTCTATCAAGTCAAACTGCGTAAGAACGAAAGCGCTCATGTATCGAACTCCGGAGCTTAAAAATAGCACGGAAAACAGATTTCTAGTAAAAGCTGCCTCAGGTGCGCTATCCGCGAAGCGCCGCGGTGCCCGCCCACCCGGCAGATCCAGGCGGCGGGGCAGCGCCGCGGCTCTCCCAGCTGACGCACGGGGCCGAAAGGGAGGGAAAAAAATTAAAATAATAACAGTGATGTAAAAAACCCAACGCGGGTGGGCTGGGCGNTGACAGCCGGGGGAGGGAGGAGCGGGAGGGGAGCGGCGGCTGGAGGGGGGAGTCAGTCTCCCGGGGACCCGGCCGCTGGAAGGAAGGAGAAATGTTTACTCTGTAGAGGTGAGCCAGGTTTGCCGCCGCCGGTGGGCTTCGGTGTGGAAACGCGCGCGGACTCTGCCCCGGTAAGGAGCGCGATGCCGTCCCCTCTTTCACCCCCGTCACCACCTCCCCGGCTCCTGCTTCTCGCCCGCCCCGGCGCCCGCGGGACGAAGCAAAAGTTTCCTCGTCGACTCTCCCGGATCGGGAGCGCTCCTCTGATCGGCATTAACCCTTTCGCTCCGCCGCGCAGCCGTCACACCCCCGGCCCGAGTTTCGCTGTTCGTCCCCTCTCCCCCCTCAACGCCGAGGGTCCGGCACAGTCGCACTGCTCGCCTCGACCGCGGTCAGGACGGGGCGCGGGGCTGGTCCCGAGGCGGCGGCGGCCGCGGGGGGGCTGTGTATTGCCGCGACCCCCGCCTCAGCCTCTTCAGGAGGGCCGGCTGTGCCTCCCGGGAGGGCCGATCCCGGGCGGGCGCTGGGGGTCTCCCCCGAACCCACAGTCGCTCAGCCCTTAACCTCTTTCTCGGAAGATCGTGCGCTTTCAGTCTTCGTGTTTCGTTTTTCCCGGAGGAGGGGTGTGAATTTCTTAGCAGCTGCGTATCCAAAAAGGAAAAATGAAGGGATTTTACGCCGGATTGAGCGTCATTCCCAGCTATCGGAATAGGCACAGATTTTTGTTTCTCATGAACCTTATGGAAAGAGCGCGATGGTAATACCTGTTCGAGGATAGGTTTGATAACAGTGCTTCTGGCCTGAACAGACAGAGGGGCTGAAGGACTTGCTGGAATTGTCCTGCTAGGCTCATATCCACTGCTTTGAGATACTAATTCTAGGAGGTACCATCAAAATCAAAAGGGATAGAATAACTTCTTTAAAAATTATTTTTTTATTTGTTTCCCCTGCTTCTTTTCTGGTTTGACCCCCAAGAACATGTTGCAGTGCTTTGTGCAGGACTGCTGCTGCTACAGTGATGCTGGCAGGATGTCGGCTTTCTCAGCCTTCCATGCCAAAGGATAAGGGGACGTCAGGAGGAGGCGGGGGGGGCCAGGTTGTTTTGAAAGTTGTTTGTGTGTTGAAAGCCGGTGGGAAAGTTCAGGCTTCCCCATTTGGAAGAGGCAAGGCTGGGTTCCGCTCTTCCAACATGCGCTTTCCATTTTTAGCTTCATTCAGACGCAGACAGCAGTTCCTTTCCTCTTCCTCTCCTTGTTTGTGTGACACTTTTCTGAGGCAGCTTTTCCACAGGCGACTAAGTGGTCTCGCGGCCATGACCCCACATTTTCTTCAGCACGGAATATTCTTTTCTCTCTGAAGCATTAAGGAAAGGGTCTGAAAAAGGTAAAGTGGTTGTCACAGCCTAGGGATTTTCTCCTCTTTGTTTTTGTTCCCTCATTACTACGGAGGCTGGCATTTTAAAGTGCTGCTTCAGTCAGAGCAGCTTCGTTTACACTGCTTTTTGGCTATTACTCAACTGTACCAACTATCCTGCATACGCTTTTAAAGTGTCACAGACTACTGTATTAGTCACACTGTATCAACGGAAACCACAACACTGAAGGACAATGAGGATTAAAGGCTGTTTTCTTTTTTTCCAGGCTGCTACACAGTGTAGCTCGGACGCTGTGAGTTTCAAGAATCTGGTGAAAGGGAGAGAGTGGACAATGAAAATGGACATGGAGGATGCTGACATGACTCTGTGGACAGAGGCTGATTTTGAAGAGAAGTGCACATATATTGTAAATGATCACCCGCTGGATCCCAGTGCCGATGGAGGCACCCTAACTCAGGCAGAGGCTTCCTTGCCAAGGAACTTGACTTTCAAATACGCATCTAACTGCAAAGAGGTAAGCGGCAGTGCTCTGGGGAAGGTTGGAGTCAGACAAGCCAAATCACAGCGCTTTGGAAAGTGTGTGCTCACCCTGTCTTTGATTCTTTAGCATACACACACACACCCTACCAGCAACAACAAATGCTGCCTGCCGGCTTTTAATATGGGACCCTAATAACTCTTTTAAGAAACTGTGTGCTGGTCATCTGTTGTGTAATATTTCCACTGAAAATTGCAGCCAACCTATCCCTGAAACTGGTTCTGTACCAATTCGCAAACAGTTAAATTTTCGCACAATTTGAACAGCATCTGAATAAGCATATTTAAACTGTGGGGTAGTTCTTTGTGCCAATTTCTAGGCTGCTGTTTGCCAGGACCATTCATTGCCTCTGGCTCAGAGATTAAAGTGCCTCGGTTGTCCAATAAATAGCTTTAAAAAAGTAAAGGGAAAAAAAAAAAATTCCTGGAAATGTGTTTAATTATTTCTTTTTGTTTTCCCTTTGGTTATGAAATTGCTTTATTCTTTTCGCGAGCTTGTTGTATTCCCAACTTCCTAAATTCTTAAAAACTCTGGCATGTCAGTTAAGGAAGTTATGGTAGAACTGTAGCAAGCTTGACAGAAGGGTGCCCATAGATTAAATTAACTTTTGTTTATCTGGGACAGTATCTTCACCGGTAGCGAGCCGTGCGAGTCTGTCCTATCCTTGTCCCTGGAGTGGGTACATTCTTTGTTGTTGTTTCAGAAGGGCTGGAAAGAAATGAACCTGGATGAGCAATTTGGTTTTGTGTTTACTTCTTCATATAGAGTAGCTATTATAGCTAGGTGTGATGTTCGGTAGCATAACAACCCAGGGGACAACCCTTCATTTCTCCCTGTGCTGAGACTTGTGGTATAGCAACTATTACCTGTGCTTCTGCTTTGGCTAAACAGACTGACCACAGAGCTGAAAAGAAGAGGTACACTCATCCGTGCCTATCAAATATTTCCTTCCAGAGCAGGTACTTGTTTAATCCTGTGTACAGAAATAGGGCCGGACCCCCAGCTGAAGGGTTTTGACACCATGGAATTTAGCTTGGCAGTGCCTAATAGAGTGCCAAGTAGGTTTGGTAAGAGGTTAAAGCTAAATTCTCCTTAAAATCACTCTTCCCATCTGCCCTGCCTGGCCCTGCAGAACTTTGGCAGAGAAAGGTCATGCTCCAGAAAAAAAGTGTGAAACCTGGTTTTGTGTTATTGCATTGTTAGATAGGTCTTAGTTTGGCGGGAAGAGGGAAATAAAGCTGTGACTCTGCCATGGAATACGGGAGGATTTCTTGGTTGAAGGACGAGCTTGCAGTGTGACAGCTCGGGTCGGTCCTCGGCGGCCGGCTGATGACTGATTGGCTGCTGAGGCTGCTTGCTCTCTCTGCCCCTGTCGAGTCCTGCTGCTGCGGCTGGAGACATCCAAAGAGCTTTCAAAATTTCCAACACTGTGTTTGGAAACACCGAGGTGTAATTTCCTTATTCCCTAGCTCAGGTCAGTGAATCAGAAGGATTGCTGCCACCTCTGTGTAAGAGGTGGGGGGAGAGAGAAGTTGTTGAAAGATTGCTGGTTCTTTCTTGTAAAATGTGACCTGTGCAGCTCCCTGCTAGTGGGAGTCTGAATATAGGACATCCTCCTTTTGTTCTCCAAAGCTCCCCCCGGTCTCTCATTTGTGCTGAATTGCACCTACCCTAAGGAGCAATAGGAGCTTTTAAACCCTGACTGTCTTTAAGGTAGCTCTGAAAGAAAGGGCCTATATGATGTGCTCTTTTGCCCACCTTCTGTGAAGGCTACGCTCTGGTGAATGTATGGACAGGTCTCTCATTTGCTATTCATCCGCAGGGTGAAGTAGTTGTAAATGGCATAATCTGCTGTGTGCTAGCACCTTCTGACATGAAACGCTGTATTTTTTTTCTGCCTTGTGAGTTTGATTTTGTTTAGTGGGCTCAGGACTGGGTACATGTATTGCTTTTGCAAATTGGTGTTTGTGGGTCAGTGAGGAAGCCTGATTCTGGTTTTGACTTCATGGAAAACCACTGGAGTCCTGACAGCTCTGTAGGGTGGGTTTTTATCACTTGCAAAAGGATGAGGTAAGACTTCGGGGATGCATGCGTGCGTGTTTGCCAGTGGGTTTCAGATGTGAGCTGTCTTCATTGTTAACTTTGGGGAGAGCTATGGCTTCATCTGGTTGAGAGTTTTAAATGCTGAGTCAGTTTATTGTCAAAAAAACATATATAATACATCGCTTGTGAAATGCTGATACTGTCATGATTAGATCATGAAATCCTGGTGCTGTCATGATTAGTATTGTATCTCCGGCAGGAGCAGGAAAAGTACTGCGTGCCTGCTTAGGAGGGAGGAAGTACGGCCACTGCTATTTGGGGAGGGCTGCTTATTCTATATCTTCTCCTTGCATGCTTTGTGGAGCTCCTCTTTAAAGGTTTATGCAATTTGCAAGGGAGCCCATGACACGTCATCATATTCTTGTTTATTCTTGGATCTTGATCAGGGACTTTTCTGAAGAACACATTTTTTGTTGTGAGTTCACAGAATGTGTCAGCATTCTAAAAAATGAATTACAACTGCTCATAACATTTTAGGCTGTTAGATTCACATGAAGTCATTTATTTATTTCTGTGCGTGAATTATTTATCCTTTCCCCCAGTTTTGGCAATTGTCAAAAAATGATGAAATGTGGTGTCGGGCTTATGCTCTAGAAGGCCATATGTGAATGATCTTTTCATGCAGACATTTAAAAACTTTTTTTTCAATAATCTTCCCTTTGGTCCCAGTGCTTAAAGCCCAAACAGCCCTTCTTGATATAAAGTGGCAGTTACTCTGCTGTCTTGAATATCACTGGTGTCTCATCCTGGTCTGTGAGCTTTGGCAGAGGAAAACATACCTCAGCAAACCACCCGTTACTGTTGCATACTCTGATAAGGCCATTTCTTAGAGACAGACCCCGAATCAGTGATTTTGGTGAAAGCAGTGATTTTGAGCTGTTATGAACTGTGCCTCACTGACCTCAGACACTTGCTCTCCCCTATTGCTTTTATTTACTCTTTGTGTGGTCGCTGAGGAAGCCATCTGAAAGCATTCTATTTTGTGGCATCACTTTTAGAAAACTGGTCACTGAACAAAGGGGTAAAAATTACATAACTGTAGAACTAGTAGCTATAAAAAATGAAAATCAGTGTTATTCCAGGACACATGATGGCCCGCCCTGTTTGCGTGTGGAGAATACTGCTGTTTTCATGAAGCCAATAAGAATTTGTTCGGCGTTTTGGTTTTTTAAAGCAGTTTAGTGGTCCCATTGCAAAATACCCTCCCCTTGCAGAATTAGCAGGAGTCGTTGTTTACTTCAGTGCCCTCTCCCCAAGCAAAGATGCAGGAGCGTTGGTCTTCCAAAGCGTCATCTCAGGTCAAATTGGGACCGGAGCCCATCCGCCTCATGGCCGGAGGCCGCGGGCAGGCCGGGATGTGCTGACCGGGCCAGGCGGGCCCCAGGCGTGCCCGGCCCCCGGCGCCGCATTAGGACCCTGGTCAGTTCCAGGGCCGCCGGCCCGGGCTGCCGCCGGNGCTGACGCTGGGCTGCACCTTCCTGCTGGAAACGCTGTTGCACTGAGAGGAGGGACGCGGCCGAGTGCTGGGAGCTTTGAAGGGAGAGGGGGAAAGCGCCTGTGGAGAGGAACTAGCGGGGGAAGCAGCGGCTGCCGTGCGGCGCGGTGCGGACCCCGCAAGCAGCGCCCGGGAGGCGGCGGCAGAAGGGCTCCGCTTCTGGGGAGCGCCCGCCGGGCTCCCCGCGGCTCCCGGGAAGGGCTCCCCGCCGAGCGGAGCGGCGCGCTGGAGGACACCTGGCGGACAGAGCTCCGAAGTGCCGCTCTGGCACAGCCCTCCGGCAGCCCGGGGCCGGCTCACCCCCGGCTCCGGACCCGGAGCTGCGCCGCTGTCCTGCCTGCCAGCCCTCGGCAGCTCCCTGCTTCCTGGCCTCTTCTTAAGCCGCCCCCTGCTAAGCTGCGGCGGGGCAGACCCCCCTTTTGGCTGCGGCAGGGGGGCTGCCGGCAGCCTGGAGCCAGGCTGCCTTAGCACTGCTGGCACCCCTCTCCTGGCGGGTGCCCCTCCTCGACCTCAGCAGCTGAGCTTGTGAGAGAACATTGCTGACCAGAATTGCTGACCAGAGAGTCACCATCAGGTAAAAGTCGTCTGGACAGCTTTATAGCCTGGTTTAGCAAAACTTCAGTGTCGGCACACACAGATGTGCAGAACCTCTTCTGCCAGATTCTGATGGGTACAGGGTGAGAAATCATCTTTGCTTCTCCCCTGGCATAGCTGAACACAAACGCTGTCTGTAAGGTGGATATCAAAAAGCATCTGCCTTGTCAGAGACTGTTTCAAGTTGACTAGTTAAAGGAGCGATTTCTAGAGATTCTGAGAATTTCATTAAAGTTGTTTTAATTAAGGCCAAGATATTTTTAAAACCATGAAAAATCTCAAGCTATCATGCAGTAAAACTGGTAGGGTGTGCTTGTAGCTTGGTTGTGAACTTTTCTTGAGAGGGCAGATGGATGTAAATGAAGATATATAGGGAAAATGAGAAGAACATCTGCCTTTTTCAGCTCTCTATGAGACATGTACAAGCAAGACAAAAATAAAACTGAGCCACTGAGCTTGTTTCAGCATATGGTAGGTGTAGGAAAATTTCTGGAAGTCCCTCTTCTCTCTCTTCAGTCCAGATGCAGAGATCAATGGAGCATTTAACTACCTCTCCTGTTGATGTTTTAATTTTTTTTCTTTGCAGTGTGCTGAAAACACATGTTAAAATGCAAACGAGTACAAACAGCCACCAAGCACACCCAGCAATCTGTTTCCAGGTGATTCCTTGAATCCATGGCTGTTATTTGTCCCCTTTATTTTGACATTTAACATGAAATTATGCTAGGTGTTCATTTTTTACTGGGATTTTTAATCTTGACCAGTACACAGGCAAGGATTTCTCTGTCTGCCTCTCACACATTAAGGATCATACAACATAAGAAAATGTAGCACGAGAAAATCAGAAGGCTTAGCTAATTTGTGAAGTACTGCCTACATACAGTCCAGGGTTTTTACCACCCTTTGCTGAGAAGGACTGTTTAAAGAAATAGAAAAGCTCGCTGAAGTGAGCTATCTGTAGGGTCTCATGAGTGCTAATCTGCTTTAGTAAGGACATCGATTCCTTGTGGGGTACAGACAGCCATAATCCCAGCTCTCAGTGTCCCCCAACTACTTCTGGTGTTCCTGTCTTGTTCTGAAATCCTGGCGAGCAAAAAGACAAGTGACAAAATGTGTGAAGGGGACAAGTTTAATACATTTTCCCATGAGAGTTTATAATATATTTTGTTATAATACCAAATTAATGGGCTTTTTACCTTCTTTTTTTTTCCACTATCTGAGCAGCAGGATCAATCTTGCAAAGGCTTGGGGTTTTTGGTTTACAAAATTGTTGGTTTTCTAACATTGTTTGGATACATTAAATTTAAAAAAATCGGTGAGAAACAGAGAGACAAAACCAATAACTCAGCAGTGTTTTGCAAAGGGTTACTCCAAGGCACGTTCTTCTGAATAATGATGAATTGCTTCCTGATTTGTGGTCAGTGACTTTTTTTGGTATAATTACTGTCAAGAAGGAAGCTGAACAACCAGAGTACATTTCTTAGACCTAGCACAGTGGAGCATTTTCTTCAAAACCCTTACACATTTTTTGACCAAACCCACTTGATATATGTTACCGGAACTGATGATTCCTTTTTATACAAGAAGGTGACCTGTGAGTACATGTCCTAGAGCCATTTCATATTCTGTTTTGTATGTCACTGTATGCTGGTAAGAGAACTGAAGGTTGTCTTTTTTTTTTTTTTTTTTTNGTGTTCTCCTTTTAGCTACCAGGGCGGGTATAGACCGAAGAATGGAGGGGGGTGGAGGGTGGTTTCATTTTGATCTGGAGGAGCAGTCATTCCAGTTCCTAATGTATTAGAAAAGCAAACTCTGTAGCAGTGAAGTGATTGATAGATATTGCGTATTTTTGTTTGCTGGAACTAGACTTTTGGGGGTTGCCTTTGATAGAAAAAATAACTTCTGAAGACATTTGACAGTCTCTGTACATTTCCCTTACTGTTTCTTCTTGTAAATGTATTTCCAAAAAGCACATTTTTAAGGTGGTATTCATCATTAGCTTCCATATGTCTTAGGAAAATGTTAGTACCTAACAAAGCTGGTCGTATTGTAACCAACACGATTGTTCATTTATTTATTTCTGTTTTGCTGACCTGTCACAAAAATTTCTTGCATTGTTTGCTTTGCCTTGTTACATTTGGGGGACAGGGGAGAAGAGGGAGACTTCTCATTTTCTACTGGCAATGGACTGATCCTGTGCTGCTCTTCTTGTAGGTCACTGGAGTTATAAGCAAAGAGTACATCCCAAAAGGAACACGCTTTGGACCCCTGGTAGGAGAGATCTATACCAGCGATACGGTTCCCAAGAATGCGAACAGAAAATACTTTTGGCGGGTAAGCAGGAAAAAACAGCACCATGTTGTTGCAGTAAGCAGATCACTAAATGAGTACGGCTGAGAAGCTGGGTCACTTCCTGCTGCGTGATGCAGGGGACAACCTCTATATGTGGCCAGGCACAAACAGGGCCAGTGGGTGAATTAAGCTGAGTAAAAGCCTGGCTGTCTTGGATGTAGGGACTGTGTGGGTAGAGAAAGTAGTGGAGATGCACAGTCCTTCCTGGCTCTGTCTTCCAAAATGTATCGGTGCTTGATTCTGTGAAGAAATAGTTCTGCTGCTTGCTGTAAGGGCAGGCTATTTTGCATTTCTTCATAGCAGAAAGTCATTCTGATTTATGCAAGTATCATGTCCTTGATTTTTCCCACTATGAAGAAGCTGTGAAAGTACTGCATAAGCTTTCACTCTGGAATTATGATACATTTTGTGATGTTTTTTCCTGGGTCTTGTATAGAACTGTTATAACACAGTAGTTGTAGTCTTCAGCGTATATCACTCAAGTAATAAATTTTTCTAGGCCTCCTCAGAATTGTTAAAAGAGCAGCTCATGGATCTTAGCAAAGGGAAAAGAGACAAACACCAGAGGTGGTGCCCAATTTGTACTCCATAGCATAAGCCGGAAGGGAGCAGCAGCCAATATGTTTTGGCTTGGGCAGTCTGTGTTGGGGAATATGCTTCCAGTTTATCAGTTGACATAATCCTCATTTTCCTTACAGACACATTATTAATTGTTAGAGAACATTCCTTCAGCCCCATCTCATTCCATGGATTTGTTTTGCTGACTTCTAGCCATGTAGGTTGTGTCTAAATTCGTGGATTTGGGACTGTGTCCAAGCCTCTGCGCTCAGGTGCCTGCCTGCCTTAGTAATATCCCAACCTCATATCCAGGTGAAACCCAGGGCATGCACCAGCATTCCCCACACCCCTTTCTTCCTACCTAATTGAATCATTTTGGTTTTCTCAGATTGTCTTTGTACGATGTAATACAGCATTGCCCAGGCAGTTATTTGCATGAGCGTTTTTACAGAGCAGGCAACTGTTTTCACATTAATAAGGCCACAAAATGTTTCTTTTTGCTGAACTTCTTGGGAGCTTGTGCCCAGTACGGGAAGAGACCAGTATGCTGACCCTAGCCCCACCAGTTGTTCATAAGACAGAGGGAAGAGGGGCTGCTAACCATCTTGCAGGACTTCATTCCTACATTGCAGTGAGAAGGATTACATCATTCTTATGATGTGATTTTAAGCCTTAATGCGGAGGGATCCTCAGAAATAATATCCTAGGAGCCATCTAAGCATCATTAAATTCCCTGTTATAATCTCTTGATTCGTTCAAGACAGACTGCTGCACTGAAAATTAATTCCTTCCTAAGGGTCTGACACAGGCTTGCATATGCAAAGGAAATTGTGGGAGATAACTTCCCACATGTTATTAAAGGCATCCTGGGCTCGCTGGCAGGAGCGCGAACATCTGCCGGGCGCCCGGGGACGCTGCCCGCGCCCTGCCCGCGCCAGGGCAGCGGGGCCGCCCGGGCCCGCGTCATTTCTGGGAACCGCGCCGTGACTCAGCACATCTGGTCGCGCCTTCCCCAGAATAGGTGGGAGCCTGGTGGGTGCCTCTGCCGGGGAGCCGGAGCTGTGGCCCTGACGTGGGAGCGGTGGAGGGCTGGTTTGGGAAGTGGTGGCAGGCGTCAAGCGCCAGAGCCCCGCGTTCCTGGAAGTTTGCGAGCCGGGGTGAGCAGAGAAACCCGAAGGCTCCTCTTGATGCAGCACAACTCGCCCGGCTCCCTTCCATTTTCTCATAACAAACACACCGCAAAATCTCTCGCAAGCCGCTTTGATGAGGCCACATGTATTTCCCCCTTCTCAGTTTACAGGAAGTTACTCTTAAAGAAAGTGATTCTGGTGTTTACGGCCCGCGTTAAAGGGCCAGGCCGCCTTGCCTCTCTGCCCGCCGGGAGGGTCTACCCACAGGAGGGTACCGGCCGGCCGGAGGGTCCCTGCCCGGCCAGGGAGCTGCTAGAGCGGTGAGGGCACACGGGCAGGAACATCCTGTGGACTGTTTCCCCCCTGAGATAAGCTCTGTCTCCCCTTTGGAAAGGCATTTCCTGCTCAGCGAGGCGCGCTGCTGGAGTAAGCTGCTCTCACTTCAAGGTCTGGCTTTTGCCTGGTCATCTGTTTGAGAAAACCAGGAACCCCATTTCATCCAGCACGGAGCTAGTTCCCTTTGAGAGTAAGCAGTGTGTTTTTAACAAGCATGTTTCCTGGATTTCTCTTTTTTTTTTTTTTTTTTTTNCCATTTCAAGAAACAGTAGCTTATGTCAGTGATGGGAACTTCTTTCCCCCGAAACCGCTGAGCAGTTTTCAGAGTCATATTTTCTTGCCTCTCTGTGGACAAGTCAGAACATGTCCCTTGGTAGGAAAAGTGACTTTTCATGGGCTAACCCCTCTCCAGATCTTCCTTCAGTTATGGCAGGTGAATTTCATCTTTGCCTCGCCCAGCCTTCCTACAAAAGGGTTACAGTTCAACTATGAGCAAGTGTTGCTTTAGGACTCTGGGGGGTGGAGAATGTTTGCATAGTTTAAACCTTTGGGTGGAGGTGGTAGGAAACTGCAAGTACAGAGGCCATAGAAAGAGGCGAGAAGGACTCTGACGTAGCACAGCCAGTCAGTCTTATACACAGGTGACTCAAAGCATTAATGCAAGCATGCATTCAGACCTGCAGTCATCAGCATCACCCACTTGTTGATCAGAGCACCAGGAAAAGGACTCTAAGGTAGACTGTTCACACAGGGAGAGTATCTGCATTTCAGATATTGGATCTTGTTTTCCCAAGCTAGCTGAGACACAGGCTAAGATTAAATGGAAAAGGTGACTATGGACTTGCCTTTAAATACCTTCATAACTCAGAGGTTATCATAGTTGGAAAGGCAGGAACACAGCTTGAACTCTTACTTCAGTAATATATGCTCATTTAAAAAAAAAAAAAGGGAGCTTATCATTTTTCCCCTCTGGACTCTGTGCGCATATGTTGCGTATTGTGCCTATATGTATGTATATATTCATAAGCACTTCCTCTCTCTTCCAGATCTATTCAAGTGGTGAACTTCACCACTTCATTGATGGATTTAACGAGGACAAGAGCAACTGGATGCGTTATGTAAACCCCGGCTACTCTGTTCAGGAGCAGAACTTGGCTGCTTGTCAGAATGGAATGAACATCTACTTCTATACCATCAAGCCCATCCCTGCCAACCAAGAGCTGCTTGTGTGGTATTGCCGAGACTTTGCAGAGAGGCTGCACTATCCCTCCTCCAGAGAGCTGACAATGATGAACCTCAGTAAGTGGATTACAGTATAAACAAGGAATGCTAGTAATGTCTCTTCTGCCTATACGATCTAATAATAAGTTGTATAATTACACAGCTGCATCATCTGTTGTGTCACAGGAGGTAGCTTGGAGTGGAAAAGGGGAATTAAAAAACCCAAGACACGAGAATAAGTTCCCTGTGCCTGTTCAATTGGAAAGAGATTATAAAATCTGAGCAGTTGCTTGTTTACAATCTGAGTCTTACCTGGTGAAATTCTGGACAGACAACCTGACCTCTGTCTTCCTAACCATAGCTGTTGGTTGACTCTCAGACTTTCCAAATTCAGATCTCACAGTGTGTTGAGCAAAAGTCTGCTTTGGTAGCATATACTGAAGGCTGGGCTGTCCAGTCATGCTCCCAAAGGGCTGCCCTCACTGTACCAGGAAGTGGCAATGTGCCATGACTCTGTCTAGGTGTCTGACAAAATACATGTTTACTGCATAATGCACTTTGAGCCTTGCATCTACACTTATTTATCTTATGGGACCAAACCTCCTGTGGTCTTCTCATCTGGTTACTTGTGTTTTCAGCTCAGTGTACTTTGTCCCCATTTCTTGGCTTTATATTGCAGCTTTCATTCTCTGTTCAAAAATAATAGCACTGGTAGCAGAGGGAAGAGGTGTTTCCAGGAGTTTGTGTTCCTCTGTGGTTTCTGATGATTTCCAGCCTTGGTGCTTTACTTCTCACTTAATCACTGCCTGATACCTCACCCAGAGCCCCTTCTAGAGAAGGAAAGATTCTTGCTGACTTCTGAGTTGATTCTTAGGCTGCTTCCCCTGCTGCTGCTCTAGGATAGAGAAGAGCATTCTTTTGTCCTTCTGCCAGTGACTACACTGCAACTTGGAGGAAAAACTGCAAGCAGGATTTCTTTTAATAAAAAGAACTATTTACGGTTGTTTGGCAACAAGGAATGGGTTATAAAATATCATTGTTACTTTGGGGATCATTAGAACTGTCATCCCATATTATAAAAATGGTATCACACATTCAGATTAATCAAAAGTACATCTATCCTCTGTGGGTGTCACCCTTTCACTAGCTTTTTGTCTTTCCCTACAGATTAATAGAAGAAAACTTGCTATCTCTTAATGACAGAGGGAAGCAAGGGAGGGAATGTCTTATACAGCTATATTCTCTATTCAAAAACTTTCTCACTGATTCTGTCATCTTTGCACATTTGTCATTTCACCACCGTCTGTGCAGTTTTATTTCCTGATATGATGAACTGTTGGCTTTTCAGTGGGACCTGCAGGTGAGATGAGACAACAGCATGTAGGGCTCTGGTGGATGAGGAGTTTGCTAAGATCTAATCAGGCACATTTGGCCACTAGCTAGGAGGATACACAAATGCAGGATCGGTTTCCTGCATCTGCTGGCACCTTAGGCTTCCTTGCAGAAGTAGCAATGAATGTATTTGTAAAGTGTTTCTTACTCTGTGCGGTTACTCTTAACCAGGTCAAAACTAGGGGTGTCTGGACATGACAGAATAACTGATTTTAGTAAAAATAGTAGGCTCAATACAAGGATTTAAAGAAATAGGAACTTGAGCCACAATTTTGTAGTTCAGCCTTAACATTTGCAGTATTTCCAGATGCTGAGTTTCAAACAGACATTCTTCTTTTTTAAGATAATTACGTTTAAACCATTTAGAAATTTTATGTTAGCTCCTTCCACCTAAAGAAAATAGCAGTTCAGAAAATGAGAAAAACTTTTCACATTCTTTTTTCTTTTCCCTCATTCTTATGACCGACACATTCAGGCCTAAAGCCTGCAGTTGGGCCAAAAACCCTACAGGTACCATAAGGATTGAGGTTTTCTAAAGTTAACCTTTTGAAAAGTGTGGAAGAAAAATCCAGAAGTCTCCCAGAGATCCTTTTGCCAAAGTCCCTGTAGCAATGGTGCAAGCAGGGGTGGTTTTTCCAGCATTAGTACTGGAACCAGATGAGTTTACCGTGAATGCCAGTACTGTTTAGCTTTCTTCTGCTCCTTTCTCCCAGGCCACTAGTTAAATCTAAAATTAGAGAGCATTGTGCTGCCTCTCCAGCCTCTCTCTCTGTCACAAAGCCTGGCCAAGGTACCCTGACACTGCATTCATCCATGAGTAAAGTGCAGAGGGTTTGTCCCCAGTTTGCTGGCATCCTGCACCAGCTACAGATGTAGGGCTTTGGCCCATCAAAACATCTGAACACAGTCTTGCTTAAGGGGACCCCCCCCCACCTGCTAGGAAGTCAGTAAAGTCCTCTCCAGCCAAATGGATTGCTAATGATTTGGTGTTCAGAGTGGTATGGCTTGCCTCAGAGGAGCAGGGGAGCATCACCGCCTCTCCCAGCTCATGGCTGGTGGTTTTGGTTTTGGTACCCACTCAGGAGGAGGAGGGAGGGAAGGTTGGGGTTCAGGTCCCAAGAGGCAGGCTGAAGTCAGGGCCTCCTCCCATGGGATACACACTGGTGTGGGAGGGAGGCAGCCAGTGGCTGTGGTGTGTTGCACCCAGATCTCTCTCTTCACTGTGTCTTGGGTGTGCAGTGCTCACTGTGCCCGTGGGAGGCTTTGGAAGAGTCGTACCTCGGCTGGCTGCCTAGCCCAGCACAGGAGAGGCCACCTGGGACACACACCTACAGAGACCTTCCAGTCTTGCCAACCTAAAATATAGGCAGCTGCTTTAAGTGCCTCAAGGGTTTGGGGATCACAGCCTTAGAGTTCAGCACCTCAGTTCCTCTTTAAGCACCAGAGCAGGATGGGCCTCCGGGGAAAAATGTATCAGGGAATTTCTCTGGCTTTATTTCCTGTAATTAGTGGCCTCAAAAATGAGAAGACTACCACTTTAGAGCATAAATGTATTTACACACCCACATGTAACATCTACTTGCCTCTGTAACAGCAAACTTTCAAATTAAAGGTAACTTCCCCAGCATTAGTTCATTTGTGCCGCAGAAGGAAAGCATCCAGATGCAAGACGGCAATTAGGCATGTACTTAGTTGTGGGTTTAACCCTGTCCTCTGTGTTTTCCTGAATTGGGGCCTTTGACCCAGTCCTTCAGACGCTGGAGCACACACCTACCTTCATGGCCGTGATTAGCTCCGAGTGGAGCTGCGTAACTTCAAATGGATGTTGAAGTGCCTGCAAGGAGTTGCACAATAGTGGTAGAGGCAAGACTCCACATTATCCCAGTGCTGGAAACTCAGTGTCATTCCAAATGATCCCCTTCTCCTTCCTGCCTGTTTTGAGGCCTATGACGTTTTCTGTCAAGATTTGAGATGTCACCTTCAGATGGTGCCATTGTCCAGTAAATAGTTTTAAGTATGGTGGCACAAGATTTCTGTATTCTGCTAAAAATAAATTTTCAGTAATTTGTTAAATGTGCTTAACTTCATTTAACTGCTCCTTCAGATTGTCTTTTAGTCTGTGATGTTTTTTTAGCAAAGACTGAGGAAATTTGCTTTGGCGGTTCCACATAGTTTAGAATTTAAATCTTACCGCAACATGGGAGGATTATTTTGGGATGGAGGGGTGGGGAGGATAACAGTCAAAAAAAACCAAAACTAAACAACCAAAATCCAAACCATTGCATTGACTCAGGACATGACTATTTGATAATAATGTTCATATATTGCAATCATGTGATGCAACTTCCTGCTACTCATGTCATGTTTGTCTCCTCAGTCAAGTACGGGCAGGTGACATCTTTTGGTCAAGCTTCAGAAAAAAAGTTCAAGTTGGGGGAAGACGATTTGCATATTTACAAAATATTTGGCAATCTTTTTGTTTCATTAACAGGTTTAACAAGGCATTATTTAAAATGTTTCCGGTTCTATGAAGATTAAGTTTTTAAGGCTTTTTTCTTAAATGCGATTTATTCTTCTCTTCTTCCTGCTGGCCCTGATATGCTGGCCGTTAGCTCAGCCCTGTCGCTCGCTTTCCCTTTTGTTTATGGGCAGTTTCACTTTCTGGTTTTGAAGCTTTTCTGTTTGGGTTGATAGGAAACATCTGCACTTGCTTAAAAAAATGCCTCCTGGAATGTTCAAAAGGTCTCAGGAAAATGATTTTTAAATGATATGAGAGGTTGTCTTCACAAAATCGGAATTCGGGGGCTGAAGTTGTCCTAATATTGAGAATTATTTGAAGGCTCCCAGAAAGACCTTCTCTGAGCAAAAAGTTTTCAAAGGCATGTCACACTGCCGTGGACACATTTAGAAAACAGATGATCAAATTATGTACTTCTAAATGTTGGTCTCTGTTTTCATTTTGAGTGGAAACAGTCTTTGTTTTGCCCGCTTCACAACTTCGAGGTTCTCTTTCTACTAGCAAAAGAGGTGCTTAATTTAGATCGAAAATGTGAATCGGCATAATTAAGCTCCACCACTCGAAGTGTTCAGTACCATCTCACTCCTGAAATTAGTATTGAAATTACTGTCTGCCTACAACCGTTTTTCAAGTTTTTAGAAAAAAACAGATCATTGTTTTTATGAAATGTTTCTCAGGCTACAGCTCAGAGCACAAGAACCGAGAGCAAAGGCTATAGCTCTGCAGCAGTCTGTAGCTGGAACACCCACACTGGAGTGACTTCAGGCAGCCCCTTCACTCAAGTTTTATTAATACTTAAAAGTAACAGGAGTTTTGTCCCTTTTCCTCTTGCACACACTCACTAATCTCATATCTGAGCAAATAATCTGTTGACCTCAGTTAGAAGTGGATCAGGCTTCTCAAGAGGCACGTCTGGGGTTTTTTTCTTTCTCCCCTCCCTCAGATCAGTAACTTAAAAATGCAGCTGCACCGTTCTTGTTTTGTCATGAATCTCTTTTCTGTGTCTCTTTGACCACAGAAACTAGACAGATCTTGGAAGAGTATGTGCCTATATTTAGTGTGTATATATGTGTGTGTATGGGAGTGGGGGGGAGAAATGCATTTCAAGAGTGAGAGGGAGACATTCTGATTGGTAAAAAATTAAATCTAAGATCACAAGTTCAGAAAAAATTCCATTTATAAGAAATACATCTCTCTAACTTTGAAGTATGGCTCCTTTAAGAGCAACAAGAAAGGTTGTAAACCTCTCAATCAGTTTCAGCCCTGGTTTAAATCCAGCTTCAGTATAAAACTTAAGAACCTTTCCTTGGCCCCCAACATTACCTTCTCTTATTTTACACAGTGCTGACACACTTGTTTATATTTTGATCTCTCTGGTGTTCCCAAGTGTCCCTTTTGCTCAGGTAATAGGGGAAAAAGCCAAGAGGGGATTTATGGACCAAAGATAGCTTGCAAACTAAAGAGACCTGTCACAGTTAAACTTGAAAAATAATCTTTAAATATCACAACTTCTGTCTACACATGGAAATTAGTAGGGGGTTCAGCTTTACTGGGAAAATTTAGAAGGGAAGAAAAGAGCAATTATCTTTAGTCAGTCAAGAGAGAGCATGGGATTGTTGCACAAAGAAAGTTACGATCTCTGCGTGAGCTTCCTTTCTGTCGCTCCTGGGCTTGCTGCTGCACATAAGGCACGTACATCCCCACCCTCGTGTTTAACCTTGTGACAGTGGGAGCTGTTTCTCTAGCTGAAGTGGCCCCAGTTTCTCTATCACTTTTCCAGCAACACCAGCATCTCTCCTTCCTCTTCCCCTCCCCCTGGGTTTTTTTGTTTAAAAGAGAAAAGTGTCAATTTGAACTTCCTGCTTGACAGACCCCACTGAGAAACTGATACGGGCCTGATAAGGTGGTATTTATTTATTTTTCCGGCTGCAAGGCTTCACAAGTCCTCCTTCCCAACCCCCTGTCCAGTTTTCAATACTGCCTGGTCTTGATACTTCCCGATGCTGATAATGTCACCAGGAATGTTTGCTCTGACACACTGCTGTGGTGAAAGGCAGCTGATAAGAAGATACAGATAATATTATCCACAGGGCCATTGTGGAGCCTCTTGGACCTAGTAGGACCTCTCCTCTATGCTATGCCCAAAAATCTGCTTGACATTTAGAAAATGAGTTACCAGTCCAGGAGTACTGACAAAATGACCAAAGAAAGTAGATGTTTTTTAAAGCCAGACAACAAAACATGTTACTACTTTATTTTTGATACAGCTCTGCATTAAACTTTAGACACTGAGAGAAGTAATTGGGAAGCTATCTGTGCACTTATGTGTGCACATGCTTGCTGTACAACACTTTTAAGTTTTATCATAAATATTTTAATTGAACTTAACTGTGTTCAATTGCATTTCATTACAGCTTAAAAATACACAAACTACTCAATCTCAAACTAAATTTGCTTGCTACTAGTCTAATGCCATTTCAAAAAGGATGCTACTGTAAAGTGGGTTGCTGTAAGTAGGAGCATGCTTTGAAAGCAGCTGTTTTCTTGGATACATTTAATAAATGGCTGTTTCTTTGCCTTATAGGGTAATGTTGCCAAATGGTAGATTCCATCAGGGTAGTGAATAGTGAAGCAAAGAATCCGTGTTGAAAGCCGCGTGGTCATTGCCTGTTCTCACATCCCTCACTGGGTTCAGATGATCCTCCAAAAATCAGAAATAACTGTTTGTCACCTCAGATAGTGAAGTAAGAACAGTCAGTCATGGAAGCAGAAACGTTTCTAAAGGACTGCAGTGTTTCTGAGTCATGTACCTACTGGTGTTGGCTTGTACCTCCTGATGGAAAGCCTTGCACTAACTTTGATTATGAAACCTTCTTGTAGTTTTTCCCCCTACAATAAAATATCTTACAAGTAATCAAGATTATGTAACAAAGATAAAGGCAGATTTGTTTTTCTACTGAAGTCGTCTTTCAGTGTACTGTTAAGATTGTGTTATGTCCAGATAGCAAGGTCTTTGAATACAAATAAATAAATAATGTGCTGAACTGAGAAGTATGTTAGCTTCTATTTCCTTCTAAATACATTTTTTTTCCTTTTTTTTTTAAAGCACATTTCAACTTAAGCTGGAGCCAACCAGTCTTGCTTTCTTTTGCTTTGCTTCAGCATTTTTTTTATAAAGTACAGCTGTAAGCAGAGGAGTTTTGCATAGACTGAATGCCACAGAAATCTGCAGTAAATAGTCTGCTTTGTTGTAGATGTTCCTAAGCAGTATATTTAATGAGTAATGATCTGTTTACTGATGGAGAATACCTTCTCTTTGAAGAAGGCTTTCATCCTAGCCAGCCATGGTTTTTTTGGTACTGTAAGTAATTGAACTGGCTGGTGAAGTGACTGCTGCGGTTTGGCAAAACCCGATTTGTCATGCCTTGTTATTTTACTGAGGAACATTTCTGGGAGCTTGTGTTCTGCAAAGTCCTTCAGTTAAACCTGTATTGTGAACAAATGCTCGTTACCACATTTATTAGAAATACTGCTTAAAGAGACATTCAACAGCGAAGCTAGGCAAATTTAAGGGGAAAGAAAGGTGAAATCAGTTTGCAGAGTGGAGACTAGCACTCTGCAAATGCATCATCATCCAGATCTCTATGTACTGGCCAGATCCCTTAAATTAACAATGCTTTTTATTAACACTTAATACCAGCAGGCATTTCTTCACACAAAACTTAGTTTTTCTGGCAAGTTGAATGATTGCTCATCTCTGAGAGTAGCCCTTCCTTCCCACTAAACTTGTAGGAGTTAGATTTTGTTTTGAAAAGAGATAATGCCAGAGACATATCTAAATAATCATTATCTTGTCTTTGTATTTCAGCACAAACCCACATTAATCCAAAGCAGCACAGTTCTGATAAAGATGAGCTTTATCAGAAAAGCATCCCAAAGAAGGAGCACAGTGTGAAAGAAATCCTGAAAATGGAATCCAATCCTCCAAAAGGAAAAGACTTCTTTCAGACCAACATTTCACCAGTTACTCCAGAAAAAGACTTGGATGATTTACGTAAGAACTATAGCCCGGAGAGGTGTTTCTTCCCTCGAGTTGTCTACCCAATCCGACCTCACATTCCAGAAGACTATCTGAAAGCTTCCTTAGCATATGGCATGGACAGACCCAGCTACATTACTCACTCGCCCATCCAGGCATCTACTACACCGAGTCCTTCTGGGAGGAGCAGCCCAGACCAAAGTTTAAAAAGTTCAAGCCCTCACAGTAGTCCAGGGGTCACGGTTTCGCCTCTGGCACCTACTTCCCAAGAGCACAGAGAGCCATACCCTTACTTGAATGGATCATATGGCTCAGAAGGATTGGGGTCTTATCCTGGATATGCACCCCCTGGCCACCTCTCACCTGCCTTTCTACCGTCCTACAACCCCCATTACCCCAAATTCCTGTTACCTCCATTCAATATGAGCTGTAATAACCTGAGCGCTTTGAACAATATTAATGGCATCAACAATTTCAATCTCTTCCCAAGGATGTATCCTCTTTATGGCAACCTGCTCAGTGGAGGTAGCCTTTCCCACCACATGTTGAACCCCACCACGCTCCCCAGCTCATTGCCCAGTGAAGGAGGCCGTCGATTGCTGCAGCCTGATCATCCGAGAGACTTCCTCATACCAGCACCCAACAGTGCCTTCTCTATCACGGGCGCTGCTGCCAGCATGAAGGACAAGCCATGCAGCCCTACCAGTGGGTCCCCCACCGCTGGTACAGCAGCCAGTTCGGAACACATAATGCAACCTAAACCTACCTCAGTGGTGTTGGCTGCCACCGGCGGTGAAGAAGCCATGAATCTCATTAAAAGTAAGAGGAATGTGACCGGTTACAAAACTCTCCCATACCCACTGAAAAAGCAGAATGGGAAGATCAAGTACGAATGCAATGTTTGCTCCAAGACCTTTGGCCAGCTCTCCAACCTAAAGGTAGGCAGTGAAGAATAAGACAGGAGCCTTCTTTGAAGGCTCAGATTTCTCCCCGTAGGTTTTCGAGGAAAAGCAGGGTCAGGCCTCCCTTGCTTGTTAGGCTGTTTATGCGTCTGGGCTTAATACAGCATCCCCCAGCAAGAAAGCGTGGCTGTGTGTTTTAATACTGACGCCACCTAATTAACTAGATAACATTGTATTTTGGCAATGGGACTCTTCCGCTGACATTAGGAAACATCTGAAAGCACTTTTGTTGTAGTACTGGAAACTGCAAATTGTTAATTGCGTTGTCTCTCCCTAGGTGCACCTCCGAGTACACAGCGGAGAGAGACCATTTAAATGCCAGACTTGCAATAAGGGCTTCACGCAGCTGGCTCACCTCCAGAAGCACTATCTGGTACACACGGGAGAAAAACCCCACGAGTGTCAGGTATGTAACACACAGAGAGACAGATGACTCCTTCTGAGGCCAAAGGGACGGCAGGGCTTTGCACACCCCGTACAGTGTGCAGGGAGGGCTGAGGGACAAACCCTTGGCTGCTCAGGGCCGGAATCCACACCACAGCCGGGCTCAGCCCTGGTGCAGCAGCATCTGTGAGACAGCACGATTGCCTGCAGCCTGCTAGAGCAACATCTGCCTGGTACAGTTTTGCCATCAGCCATGCTCAAAATGACATTCAGCAATATTTAAATAAAAAAGGCGGGGATTTTTTTCCCTTTGTGAGAAAGTGTGAAGATATAGAAAGCTGCTGCTTCATCCTGCCGTCTCCTCCTAGGTGTCTGTGATTTAAACCATAAAATCGCCTCCCACTCATTCGCTGTTTCTCTGCCACCCCCCACATTAGGTTTGTCACAAGCGGTTCAGCAGCACCAGCAATCTCAAAACCCACCTGCGGCTCCACTCTGGAGAGAAGCCTTACCAGTGCAAGCTCTGCCCGGCCAAATTCACCCAGTTTGTGCATCTGAAGCTGCACAAGCGTCTCCACACCCGGGAACGCCCCCATAAATGCATCCACTGCCACAAGAGCTACATTCACCTCTGCAGCCTCCAGGTCCACCTGAAGGGCAACTGCCCCGTCGCCCCTGCCTCTGGCCTCTCCATGGAGGACCTGAACCGAATCAATGAGGAGATCGAAAAGTTCGACATCAGTGACAATGCTGACAAGTTGGAAGAAGTGGAGGACAATATCGACTTAACATCGATCGTGGAGAAGGATATACTGACCATGCTCAGGAGGGAAATGGAAGGAGCTAATCTGAAAGTCTCTCTACAGAGGAACCTGGGAAATGGGCTTATCTCCTCAGGATGCAACCTTTACGAGTCGTCAGATATGTCGGTTATGAAGTTGCCTCACGGTCACCCACTACCTCTGTTACCTGTAAAGGTCAAGCAAGAAACAATTGAACCAATGGACCCTTAAGACTTTTTGGCAAAGTGATTTTTTTTTTATTTATGACTTGGCAAGTCAGGGTGCCTGTAGCAGTTGCTTGTACATAGTTTCAATGCTGCAAAGCAATCTTGGCTTACAGTAGTTTCCCTACGCTCTCCAGCTGAAAGAAGGAACTCCAAAGTTACTGTTTTCTCAGGGCATAAAAAGGGGCAAAGGACTGTGCATTGCCTCGCCAGTTACTAAGAGACAATCATCTATCCATAATTATTTTTTCAATGATAGTACTTCATAATTTATTATGCAATTAATCATTCTAAAAGCAATAATTAGGAAAATGTTTACAATGACTGGAAAAATTCATTGTAATTTTTACTTTAAATGTTTTTATTTTTTGTTTTATGACCATTCTTTGTAGATATTTTTTTCTGCACATCTGTTTTAAGAACCTAAGATTAGGGTTTCAGTAAATGTGTTTTATGTACCAATGTCTTTTAAACAAATGTGGTTTTTCGTATTGCCAAAGTTGGACATGTGACATACAGAATCCTAGATCTGTTGGTTTGAAAAAAATTCTGTGTACTTTCATGAGCAAATCACCCCACTGGGAATTGAAAAGGGAAAAAAAAAACCAAACCAACAACCCAGAGTAGCAGCAAGCAGGAAAGAAACTTCTTCTCCTGCCTCTCTGAGGAGTGGAGAAAGATTCTTCTACCTGCAGCTCTCTCTGGAACAGATGTGGCACAGCAAACACCGACCTACCATGGACAATACCACAAGTTTTTAGAAAACAGCTCTAGCCCCACACATTGTCATGTAACTTTAAAACCAAAGGAACATATGAGCTTAAAGTGGCTTTTCCAAAATAGAATCTCACATTCTTCTGTTTCCAAAGCAGTTTAAAAGCAAAGACACAAATATTATTAATATTCTGCCTAAAAGGCGGGGTTGGGCAGATTTCTTTCTTCTGATTTTCGTTTTATTTTGGGGTTTTTTGGCCAGAGCCTTCCCGGGATTAAAAAAAAAAGATGGTCAGATTCCCTGAGAAAGAAGGGGTTCAGTTTTACTTGTATTTTTCTCTCCCAGTTTGCCTGGGTAAGTCCTTTCCTGGCACATAAATTTTTTTTCTTCCTTCCTGTACAACTCAGATTTTTCTCAGTATTTGTGTTTGTACATTTTGTGGTTAATTTAATTAAAGAAGAAAAGGGCATTGCAAAGTTGTTGAACAACAATTACCTCAGTGCTTGTGTCCAGTGGTGCAGACAATGCTGTTTTACCTAAATGCTTTGCTACTTTAGAGAAGAAACCAAAATGTGCACAGGGAAACATAGAATGCACGTCCTTTTATCTTTTTGTTTTGCTAAGCCCAAAGATGATATGGTGACGTTTGAGGTGTAGCAAAGAATACATGTATATTTATAGATATATTTATACCACTATACGATATATGTATATGTATATATATTTATACCACTTAAGTTGTGAGCCAAACCATGTAATAAAACCTATTTTTCATCTAAGTGTGAAAATCAAATGTTATCCCAGTTTTGCAAATAACCAGTGACCTCAAAACCAGAAGGCTGTACCAAGGCATTTATCACTTGCAAATACACACGCACAGCTGAAGGTGAAGCCGGGACTTGCAAACACGTGAGTGACATCATCACGCATCCACGTGTGGCGTCTCAGTGAAGTTGGTGGGAATGACCCTGTTTCCAGGCCAGGGCTCCTTCAGTCCCCTGCTCTCCTGGCAGTCTGCACTGGGGGGGGAAGGAGGCTGGTGGTCAGTCCAATGTAACTGAAAGAACTTGAAAAGAAGCCAGATATGACCAGTGCGTGATGTGGTCACAAATCACAGTAAGGGCAGGATGGAAGTCAGGGGGGACAAGGCCCTCGTCTCATTGTGCCCTGCCACTAACGAGTTGCACAGCCAACTCACATGAATATAAGTAGCATTATTACACACCTCCCCTCCATGTATCCCTTTTTGTCTGGTTATGTTCTTTAAAAAAATTTTAGAAGTCCACCTCAACCATTCAGGATTGGGTGGTCTTTTTTTTCCAGCAAACTTCATTTTAATGCCTTCTGTTAATAAAACAAACAATCCTGAAATACAAATCTCTCAACACAGCTTTTGAAGGACTCCAGTTCATTACATTTCCACTCCTGCAAATTGTGAGGCTGACATCTTTTAAATGTAGCAATAGTTCATAAATATAGTACTTAATTGTAGGATAAACCAAAGTATCACTACTCTGTCACTGGACACACACTTTTCCTATTATTGCCTGTAGTGCTTTCTTGTATTTGATACAAAATTTACAAGAATTTATATGCATCAGCTTTAAGAATTGTTACTTCTCTTTACTGTTTCCCCCTTCCCTTAGACGTTTTACATGTGAATGTAGCAACAATCAACAGTGTTTTTGGGGGTTTTTTTGTCTCTCTTAAGAAAGACTCTGACCAAAGTTAACAGGCTTTTTACTTTGCTAGAACAACAAACTATCATATGTTTACGTATTGGTTTACATCATTATTTATGTGCAAATTGTCAAATGTAAATTAAATATAAGTGTTCATTGCTTTACTGATGCTTCCCTTGTCTTCAATCTCTCTGCACCAGCTGGGTGCGCGGCCCGGTTGTGGCCCCAGCGCTGGTACACCGAGGGCAGTGGCGTCTTCAGCAACACTGACGCCTGCCTTTGTGGGTTCTGATTTTCCCTCGTTGAAAGCTGCAAACAGCAATGCCAGAGCTGAACACCCTCGCTTCATTTTGTACAGAGGTTTCCTCAGTTTCAGCCAGTACCTTTCAAAAAAAAAAAAAAAAAAAAAAAAAAAAGCCAAGAATTTTCAGTGTTTCAATGGAAATACTTGAGTGCTATCTGCCTCAGAGATATGTGACCAGGGTTCTCATTTACATTTTTCCAAATGATTGTCATTTCTGGCCTGAAACCCTAACCACCGGGACCACAATGACACACTCAAAATGTCAGTGTGAGACCACTTAGTCCTGTCTCAGCATGGTGGGAACTGCATTCAAAACAAACGTGGATCTGTTGTACGTGCTCACAAAGGAGATGTGAACACTGCACTAAATCCAGGGGAAGGTCAAGTGTCCGCCCCTCCCTTCCCACCTCAGCCCCAGAGTAACAGCAGGCCAGGATGCCCCAGAAAGCTAATTCAACATTTGCTACTTCCATCATTTACCGTGAGATCTAAACCAGAGAGGCCATGTGCTGCCCTGCCCTACCTGAATGTTAAAGAAATAACGTTCCTGCGCATATTGAGACACTCAGCACCGTATGATGTTTTAAAAGTATTTCACTGTCCTCTTAAAAAAATTCATTTAAACATCTGTCTCAAGAATTTGAAATACTGCCAACACCGAACTGTGGAGTTAAGAAAACCAGAGCACTGTTGTCATAAACGTGCCAAATGCAGCATGTTATATTCCTATATTCGACAGAGCTATTGCTGTAATAATTTTTTTAAAAAAACATAGGATAACCATTACCGCCATAAATCATACTTCATTACCTGGCAAAGCATTACGTTGTGCTGGAGAGTTATGTCCTGGGGACACTTGTAAGCTTTAGAAGATGTTTAATAAAACACATTACATAAAAAGACAATGCACGTTATAGATCACAGCCTCGCGAGGCCGAGCCCGGCAGCTGCTGCCTTGGTTTCTGGCAGCCCCCAAGCCGGATGGGAGCCGCCGATGGCGCGTGCTCCAAGCAGCAGTACAGCGGGATTCAGCCATGGCAACACCACCACCACCAGGTCGGATAACCACAACAGCGCTAGCGAGGGGCCGGGGGGAAAGGCCGATGGGTTTGGGAGCCGCCACAAGACGTAGCGCCGTGACACCGAGTGCCCCGGCACGGAGCCGCTGGCTGCCTGTGGGCGGGCAGGCCCGATGCCCGCATTGCTGCCGTCAGCGTGAGAATGTTGAGGGGCCAAATGCGTCGGGCAATGCGGCCTTGCCAGCTGAGCTGCTTTGCCACAGGACAGGGAGAATTACAGCTGAGATAGACTCAAGCACAGATTTAGGGAGGATCCTGCCCTTCTGGCTGGTTTATAAAGCCCGGTGCCTCTCAGCTGGGTACTGGGGAGACACCGCTAATTCCCAGTGTGGGCAATTATGGCCTTGAGGTCGAAAATGAAAAATGTGACTCACTGAGGGGGTATGAGCCCTTTGGGTTCAAATCGGTGTCTGCCAGTGCACGGCTGCGTCTCAACACGTGCTGGGACCGCGTGGGATGCGGCCCAAAACCTTTGCTGTCATTCAAGAGGTGTTACATTAGAGTGAGGGAAATAGTTGTGGCTGTAATTAAAGGCAGCCAGGAAACACTTGGCTAATTACGGCATGAGCCGGAGCTGAGTGGATACGGTGCGGCTGAGGAATGTGCCCGTCATGGGGCAGGTATCTGCAAAACACAGGCTGTCATGGTGGCTAAAGAAAAACTCACTGACAGCATCAAAGCAGCCACCCTGGCACTGAGAGGGAGGTTTTCCTCCTCTGCGCGGGGTTGGGGGAGGCTGGCAGGGAAAAGGCAGCTGCCTGGTCTAGGGTATGGGGGGCACAGGTTGACCTTTTGGCAACTTCAGCAGAGTCTTGCCTGAACAGCAGAAAAACAAGACTTTTTGTCAAAGATGAGGCACTTCCCAAAACCAAAAGTGTTTAATCTTTCATGAGATGATGAAACAGACCCATCCCGCAACCAACATGGCTGCTGCCCTTCCCATTCTCACGAGAAGCACATGGAAGAGCTGGCAAAGAGCACATTTGCACACCAGTCGAGGCCACCTTTGTACCCACTGCCATCAATGATAGAGTTTCCAACACGCTGCATGACTCTGTTTTCACTCATTTTTAAGAGATTGGGGAACATTTCCCAGAAATTCACTGTGGCAACCAAATGGGAGAGGGGCCACTAAGCCTCACCAAGACCCTGCTGCCTGAGTGCTGACTTCTGATGCAAAGTTGTATTCTTACCCCATGACAGAGAGGTCAGATGTCTGCTTGGAGGTGCGTGCAAGCAGACATTGCCTTCTGCTTCACAGTCAAAGTATCCTTAGTTCCACCCGTAAGAGCTTGCAGCTTGGCACTGGTTGAATGGTGCTTTGCACAGGAAAGCCTGGCCCAGGAAAGATGAAATTATGCTTTCCACCTCCAGGCAGCACAGGCTCTGCTGGCTCAGGCTGTTCAGCTCTACAAACTTCAGCCTGCCCAAGCTCACCTGGGAAAGGCCCCTGAAACATCACCCCCGGCACCCTTTTCTAGGGCAGGGCAATACAACTCCCTGTGCCAGCCAAGGCCCGGAGCCTGAACATCTGTCTCTTGGCACTGCAGAGGCACCTGCCAGCCATCACATCTAGCCACAAATTGCTTTCTGGAGCTGGGGGTTACACAGACTGCCTGCCACGATAGGTAAACGAGGGAGCAGAAGCCCAGTAGTGGGGCAAGGATCTGCAGTGACTGGGTGGGTGGCACGCACCCCTAAGAGCTGACCCTCCCTGGCAGGGGGGAACTCTGGCACAGGGCATTCATTAATTTCTGCTCCTTTTTGACACCAGGGCTTGGGGCAGAAAGCTGTGCCCAAAGCATGGGGACAGGCAGCACTGGTGTGTGCACTGGGCAGAGATCTCTAAAAAGAGATGCCTGGCCCTCTGGGAAAGGGAGATGGACACTCAGAGCGCTCTCTTCCCTGAGAGCTATCAGCCAGGCACCTTGGTGACATTCGGGTGCAGTGGCCCTTCCTTCCTCCTCCCCGGTTGCACGCGGAGAGATTGTTGGGATGCCAAACCACTTAGGCAGGTGTGACCAAATAGCCCTATTGAAGGGAGCAAAACCAGTATGACTTCCTTATTGTGCAATGATTAATAAAGGCTTTCAGCTCTTTTTCTCCATTAATTGTGAGTAAGCAAGTCCTTGATCATTTCCTTATCCAAGTACCGAGTGAGATTCCTTACAGCATTCCTGCCCCAAAGTGGCCACACTGCGCTGGGAAGAGAAGTGATTCCTGCAATATTGAAACCACGCACAGTAAAATCAGAGGCTGAAAACCTCTTTCCCAGTTTGCCTGTGCTGAGGGCTCAGCTGTCACAATGCGATACCAGTCTTGGGGCTAGGGAGACCCAACGCTCCTGCCTTTACCAGCTGAGTTCTACACACTAAATCCTAACTTAAATGAGCAAAGCAGTGGCCAGCTTTTGGGCAGGAAGAGGAGTGTGGCAGGCAGCATTCCGTATGTGATTTCTCGGATATTATAGTTCCCAGTCTCCCTACGGCTTTCCTATGGCAAAATTTTCTGCATGAGAACTGTCCCCCTGTGAACCCCAGGAAACGGTTTTTTTTCCCCACCTTCACCTTCTTTGTCTACCTTGTGTATTCAGATGACCTTTTGTTTTTAAGGGACAGGTTCTGTACATCTTTACAGACCAGATCTGCTCTTCTTGTCAGCCTCAAAAGCCTGTGCACAAATTCTTTGCTAAGAGAGGGAAGTTCGGTTTCTTCCGGCCATGCTGGAGCCATGTCCCTAGGCGGGGACCCAGTTAACCAGGCTGGGTGGTGTCCCGGGGAGGTCTCCCTTTACTCGCAACCAGTCATGAAAAAAACAGAAGTTAAAAATGTTGTAGAAACTGCAACCAGGTGCTAAGGGGGGCAAGAATACATGAAAAGTGAAAATTTGCCTTTTTAATAAGCCGTTACAAGTAAGTTGGGTGTTTAGGAGGGAACACGCGCTGGTGCTTGTAGTCATTCAGTGAAGATTTGGTGTGTGTGTGCGTGTTTTTAACGAGACCAGAGGGTGCAGAACAGGGCTCCTTTTCTAACCTATATTGCAGCAATTTGTGCATGTCTGTAGCTGTGGGTGTTATGTGCTTTCTACTCTGAGTGGTGAGTTTCAGTTTGATTCTGCTCTCAAGAGCTACGGGGACAGTTTGCACTCGCCTCACCAACACAAAATCCAAATTGCTTCACAGTGCACCCAGCCCCCTGACACTGCAAACTGAGAAAATACACTTTTAACACAGAGAAGTGAGAGAGGTGACAAGCAGAGGGCTTTTTCTCAGCAGAGCATCCCAGTCTGCCAAAACCCTCACAAACTAGTCAGTGGGTCGATAAGCTGCCTCGAGAGCCACCACCTTGGTGCCACCCTGAGAGGCCCCAGCCAGGACCCCAGCTAGCAGAGCCAGGATTCCAGGGCTGGGGCTCTTTTCCTACATCCCCTTCACCCTAAAATCCCGCTTCAGCCCTGCTCCCTTGTACTGATGTCCCAGCACTGGGGGCCCAGCCTGGCAGCTACAAACTGGGCAGCTGCAGGAGGTGCTTGCCCATCCCCATTCTTCCCGGGGCTGGCCCTGAGCAAGTCTGGCCACAAGCCACTGACCAAAATTGTGCCCATGATTAGAGATGGCAGCAAGGGAAGGGCAGGGCAGGTGCGTCCATGGCCCTTGGGAAGCAGCTCTAGTTTGGCTCCAAAGGCTTGTGGTCTCAACAGTAACCCCTGTGCCCAGCTGTGCAGGCGATTTCCAAATGAGCATTGCTATCTTTACATCTGTTTGCTAAAAACACCCAGCTTTTAGACTACACACCAATGTCCCTACGCTGTCCCCACATGGGCTGTGACTGAGAGGAGCCATTCAGGAGTTCAGCATAGCTCCCCAGGGATACCTTGGCTCCTTATTGCCCTCCTTTGGACCACAAGCCACAAATCACTGGGAGGAGACTTGTTCATAAAATACCTGAGTATTTCTAAGATGAAGTTATGACCTACCTAGCAACTATGTGCAGATTTCCTTCCTCCCTCAGATCTGCTTGATTTTGTAATCCCCTCCAGATACAATATTCAGGGGTGACCGTGTTGTTTGCTGCACTGTCATTTGTCTTGCTTGGCCTCAAACAGCAGCCCAGGAGATGAGGTGGAACCGTGGCTGCAGGTGCAAGTGGCTCAAGATCCACTGGGCAGGGGCAACGTGGCTTAGGCCCTTCTGCTGCGTAGGGCAGGATTATCCTTATCCTGCTAGTGAGCACCCAACAGAGAGGCAGGCTGAGGGGCGGAGGGAACAAACCTTAATGGAGGCACAGTGGTCTCCAATCTCCTTCAATATCTCAGCTACTCATCCAGATTTGGGAGGCTAGAAAACAAGGGCCCTCCCTCACCATTAAACCCATTTCCTGAAGCAGCACACACCCCTGCAAAACACTCTAAGTGCCTTGTTAGACATGAACACGCTAAATCTCAGTTCTTTGCCACTTGTCTCTTGCCCGTCATCTCCCTTTGCATCCATTAGCCGCAAGGAAATGCCTCAACCCCATGTGAGTCAGACTCCAAAAACACATCCAGGGATGAACCCAGGCACAGAGTTCAATTACAGGTTCTTATTTCCCCCAGATTCGAGGTGTTTAAGTCTGGGAATACCAGTTGATGCCATTCCTACTAAATTTCTTTTTAATTAATTTTCAGCGTTAATTATTTAGATCAATCTAAACACTAAGGCAGTGATGAGTATCTACACAGAGGAATATATCCAAGATCAAGCTTATCTAACAATGGAGGTTTAAAGACAAACTTTTTATTTTTAATCTAAAAGTGTCAGTACTTCAGGGCTGGAGCTAAACAATAAAGACAAGGACCCTGGAGCCAAGATGGCTGTGTTCTGCTTTTGGTACCTCCATTAACTAGTAGCGAGGTCTGGAACAAGTCAGTTGACCTTCCCATACAGTGCCCGACTCATTTGTAGAATAGGTACAAGACTTGTTCAGGCTGTGGTGTAGGACTAATATTTGTACCTTGTTTTGAGATCTTCTGATCTGTAACTGCATGTGTTTTGTTGTTCATAGACAGAACAAGTTGCTTACAGGACTATCTGCAATATTGTAATATTTAGAAATCCTCACGAGCTATGACTACCCTGAACTCAACCCGAACTCGCTCTGGCCCAAGGACCTTACAAATGAAGCACTATTAAAAACCCAAAAAACCACAGTGGCTAGGTGCACAGCTTAAATTTCCATTTTCTCTCAGCATTTTCCCACGAGGGGATTGCATGTGAGAGCACACAACAGAGAGTCAGATCACGCCCGGATCGGTTGCGCTGGCATGCCATTTGGCAATACAAGAATGACATAAATTAAAGTGAAACCTCTTCACTTCAGCCTAAGTGAAAATGTGAAGAGCAAAGGGGGGTGAGGAGGAAGGGGAGATATTGATCCATATCTACTCAACAGTCAGACCAGTGGTGTGGTGGCAACAAAAGACATGCCTTTGCTTTTTCAGAACCATTTCCTTTTCTGCTGTTGAGATAACACATTCACCACCTCAGCTGCATGCAAATAATTCCTGCCTCTGCTTAACTAATTTACCTCTCTGGTGCAGACAGAAGGGCAGAAACCTCCCACCAGCACTGACTGACATGCTGCACTGAAAAAGGAGCCATCTCACCCAGACCTTTCTGAAATGCTTAAACCATTAGAGGACAACTGCACCAAATGCTCTGCAGGAGAGACACGGCTCTCTGAGATTAAATGGGGGTTTTTTGCTGGTCTTCAGTCCTGCCTCTAACCCACATGTGGTTTGCAGGCTGGAACTGACATTATCCAAAGAAAAGCATTTGGTATCTCTGCACATAGACCACAGCTGGTCAACAACTCATCCCAGATTTAAACACAATGTATTAACTCTCATCTGTTGCCAGAAATTAATATTACATGGTATTAAAAGCCTGGGCCCCCAGAACTGTGCTGAACTGAGTGGGCCTTCGCATCGCTTGGAAACAAACAGGTACCAGGTTGGACATGTGTCTGCATCTAATGGAAACCTTGTTCCAATCAAAACGCTGACACCACTTTCACTCGCTCACATACATTCACCTCTCTCCCTGCATTACCGCACTGCAAGCAAGGTTCAAATGTCAAGCACCAACAAAAGTTATGAAGAGACAGAATTAATTAAGCTTGTCCACACACAGCTTCAGGAGCAGCCCTTGCTTGCAGGATCACACACTAGTTTTCCCACAGACTCTTACCTTGTTCAGCGCACAAGGCAGGAAATGCTCATCCTACATGGGACACGGCAGGGATCCCATCCCTCTCATCCCATCTTCCCTTCTGGCCACATGGCTCTGGCCTTTGTGCTCCTGCCCCACTCTCCAGCTGGGGCCATTTGCTCCTGAGTGCTTTCAGTAGGCTCACTGGAAAGATGGCTGAAGGCTTCACCTGTGTCAGTCAGCATCCATGTGGGAGAGGAAGGTGGTATCCCCAGGCAGGACTGAAAAAGAAACAAAATACAGGAGTTTAAAGTCAAGTACTCTCTTTGGGTGCCCAGACTTTTCAGGGCAGTTTATCCCACATGTTATTTGACTTTAGCTTATCTTAACTTCAGGGGTCACTGGGAATCCTGAACACCTTCAAACCAAGCACAAAAACAGGGATAACTATACTACATGACCTGTGAAAACTCAGGTTGAGTGACTTGTTCCATGCTATGCACAACTCCTTGGGTAACAGCCAGTGGAAAACGTTTCTGCTAGGCAGCACTTCAGTCTCTGGCCATGACACCCACTCCATCTATTCCTCCTCTTTCAAGAGACTACCTCCAAGGTGTGGGGTTTCCACATTAGACCCTCCATTGGTTCCCGATTCCAAAGGCCAAGGGCAAAGGTAACACGCATCCTGTAAAGACCACATCATTAGGCACATCCATGCAGGACTGACTGAACCTTAATTCCAGCTTTTCTCAGCCTCTGAGTGCCTGAGATTGCTGCCTCAGTGCTGTCCTCACCGGCTGCCTGGGCAAACTCTGAGGCTTTGGAAAGCACATACACTGGTAAGACTTGTCCATTCTGTGGCTGTCCCATGGTGTGTCTGCACAACCAGCAGGATTGGCAGTTTCCATGTATCAATCCCCCAGCTCTGCTAGCCGTGGTACTGCTGCCAGGAGAAGCCTGTCACCCATGATGCAGACTGGCATGGGATGGTGGTGAACCTTCTGCTCTTTCTCTCCATCCCTGTTACCTTTCTCATTCTCCCCTTCCCTGTGCCCACCCCTGTCCTCTTGCCTTCTAGGTGAGCATCCCTGGGGCTCCTGGATCCCTGCCAGTGCTGCAAGCCCTGCCAGCACACTGGCCACGGGGGAAGGTGGCCACCAGCTTCTTCAGTCTTCCCAGAAGGAGAATTTCTGGTGAAGTGAAGCAGTGAAACAGCACCTTTCTTTGGAAAACATGGTGCCTCATAAGTGAGGGGACCCACACAACTAAGGGCAAGGGTGAGATGAAATACTAAGAGAGAGAAAAAGAAAAAAAAAGGAAGAACATATTTTCATAGTCTGTAGATGCAAAGTGAAACTATTTTGATAGATTCAGCTCTCTCACGTTGAAAGGTCCAGAGTTTCTCATCTCCGACTTCACTCTGAGGCATGAAATTTCACCCATGACTTGACAAACTGTAACATCCACAATGCTTTCTGGCTCCTTGGAAGCCTGTTGCCACCCTGCCAAAGCTCCCCTTCAGAATTTTTCTGGGCTGATATTACCAAATTACTCCTCTTTTTTAGGGTTTTCCTTATTTTGACAGATCTTACTTTGCTAATACTTTTCCCTGGAGCTGGAAATCCGGTGATACGGAGCTGGTGCTCTTGTTAGGACACTGACATCTCCATGACTGGGTACAGGCAGCCAGAGTAGAAAATAACTGGGCCCACGCTAGCAAAGTCTTCCCTTTACTGGCAGGTGATCACCCCCAGCTTTTTTGTGGATGCTGAGAAAATTGCTAAGCTGCTAATGTATGCATTAGCCATTTGCCTTCACAGAGATTCACCCAGCTCAGCAGAGGGCAGATCTGCCCATTGGCAGCCTCATTTCAGATGGTCTTCAACTACAACCCATGTAGTGGACATTTAAATCAAGACTGGCTTCTTCTGAAGCATTTTAAATGAAGAGAATTTTGTTTCAATCTGATTTTACAAAAGCTCCACCATATGCTTGGCTTCCTGTAGTTAGTTCAAAGGGATAACAATTCCATATACTGCCTTTGAAAAGATTCTTGTTTTGCTCTATTCTATTTTAGCAAAATAACAATCTAGCCACAGGGATGAAGGAATTGGTAAATGTTTTGGTTTGGATTGAACATCTTTCAAAAGGAAATAGTCTATATCAAGGAAGTTACAGAAAGGTTCAAAGGAGTGGGTGACACTCATTAGCTTGTATCATACAAGGAAACAACCAAGGATTAAAAATCTATTATCCTGGGATTACCGTATAAATTTTCCTCCAAGCATTATGAAAGGTTTCTGTCTTCCTGTTGACAAATCATCTTCTACAATGTTGTCTAAATACATAGTGCCTCATCCACTCAATGTCACCATTGTTGTACCCTTTGGTTCAGGGGAGATAAGAAGATAAGCCAAAAAAAGAGGTAGCAGGTGATTGATTGTACCACCTGTGAAATATTCATACCTGATGCATTGTTTGCTAGAGTTGATGCTCAGATACTTAGGATATGTTTCCTGCTTACTTCTTCTCCCTCACGGCCATGTTCCTATATCATCTTGGACAGTTTTGGCATTGACACATATGTGTGCTCTGCCCTGCTTCAGGGATAACTCATGTACCTCTAGAATGATTTTTAAAAGCTAGGATTGGGGTAGAACAAAATACAAATTCTGTGCTTTGGTGAATTTTTGTCCTAGTATACAGAAATATTAAATTGTGTTTGTCTTCTCCCCCTGCTCTAAGGACAGAGGTGGCATTAGTAATACAGAGAATGTCACTCTTCAAGCTCTCTTGCAGCTTTTAAAACATAGAGAGCAAATGGCAAATCTACCTTTCATCTCCTTTTGAAACTTAAGCTAGGCCTTACTGGTAACAAGTGAAATTAAACTGGTTGTTGCTGTTTAACTTCTCTGTGCTGTTTCCTCACATGAATTAGTCATGACCAACTCTACTTGGCAACTGTCCTTACAAAAAACAGAACAGAGAGAAGGGTTAAGCACTCCCATACAATTTACCCAATAAATTTGTCATACCCCTCATATAGAGTTGTCCCTCCAGTTCTGCCTGTTCCCTAACATATCTGGCAGTTTGAACAATGTTGGCAATATTTGAGCAATTAGGCATTCCAAGTGGAAAGGTTAATACACCTTACCCTCAAATGCAGGGTGTGTTTTGTCTTGTGCCTTTAACCATCCTTGATGAGCATCGATTGCACAACAGCCATGAAGTAGGAAGGTCTTCTTTCAATTTCAGTGTGGCCTAGCTTGTTTTGGTTTAGCAAAAGGCCAGTAGTGCAGTGCAAGGATGGGATAAACACACCTTGACTTGAGTGTTATCGAGGCAGATCAGAAAGAGGGAACTTGACCGCAGTTACCGCTTTCCGAGTGTTAAATGCTTTGGTCATCCTGGCACAGCTGCAAAACCAGGTAAAAGATAACCCATAAAAGAAAACCCTCCCATGGAGCTTGGAATAGAACTGTCAAGGAACTGTGAGACTTGTGGTTTATTTCCTACTCTTTTGGCTCAGCAGCATTAGGACCTCAGTTTCTTTTTTGGCAAGTTCTCGGAGACAGCGGTCTGTGTTCTGAGCAGCAAGTTCTGGGCAGGAGTGGACAGGGCTGGAGAGATCCTGCAGCCTTGCACTGGCTGGGACCTGCAAAGATCACAGTCAACCAGGATAAAACCACCTCCCGAGCCAGCCAGCCAGCCCAGGAGCCACCATCCTCAGCCCAAGCCACTGCTGAAGCTGGAGAGCAACTGCGAATTGCAAACAACAGCACCGCAGAGGAGCAGCCCAAGTCAGCAGGAGGCCCGCAGCTGCTGGACCGGCTGCCACAGCAGCAGGGCACACCCAGCGGCCAGCCTGCCTGCCCTGCCCGGCAGGGATCCTTGGCTGCATAGTCAGGACCTAACTTAAGAAAGAAAAAACAAATCTAAGCAGCACAGAGGGATGTTTTGCAGGTCAGCCACCAGTGATGCTGCCCATCCACCCTGAGCGTTCAGAGGCGGTCTGGAGCACTGGTGGACGAAGGAGGTCAGGTCTGAGAGGTCTACTTACCGCTCCCACAAAACCTGAATGGGTCTGAACGACCCAAACTGTGCTTGGGTGCTCTTGCAAGGCCCCACATACCTCACCAGGGTCTCTTGTGTGTGGCAGCCCTGTTCTGGTAAAAACTGCTGAGAATTGGGCACCCAGCCTCTCTACTTGTGGCTGGTGGTATTTCCCTTGCTGGGGTGATGTTGATGTTCGTAATGAAGCTTTGGCAGAGAAAGAGAGACATGTTGTAACCATTAGCAGACTTCACGTTCAGAATTTATCTCAGGAAAGGACAAAGGATAAGTCAGCTTGATTAGGTTTTTGTACAAGTTTGGGTCTACACTCTCCATTGTAGCACCAGTCCTGGTCTTCACCACTTTCTTCCTCTGACCCAAAAAAACTTGATCATGAAAATAATGTTAGTTAGAAAATAATGGAACTGATAAGTCATTGCAGGCGCATGTGTGTCTCATTATACATCAGTTCGGTTTCACTATATATTTTACACAATGTAACATAAATTTCACTACGCACCACAAGTATTTCAATATGTGATAGTCAGAAAGTGGCAGTTTACACTAAAAGTTTCAGTATGTGGTAGGATATTTCAAATACTATAAATTCTCCTTTTAAATGAAATGCATTGTGTAGGTTAGTAAGAAATGCAGTTGTTTTAGTTTACTCAGTGTGGTTTTCTTTCAGAACAGTATTTTAGTACTGTGCTGTTCAATTGCCATGTTTATTTTATTAATACATATTAATGGACAATTAAGTGAAAATTCATTACATATACACCACACAGGACTCAGGCAGGAGTTCCATTTCTTAGATCTTTTATCTCAGCTCAATTTATACCATATTAACAAACACACTGTATTTACAGAGACTGTATTAATGAAAAGAATAAACTTCCTGCTTGAGCCTCGTTATCAACCTGGTTTTTTAAATGAATTTTCTTTGAGCAAGTAAAATTTAAGGCATCTGAAATCCCCTGTGAGGGTGAATTGTTAAAGCAACAGGCAGGCATATCCAGGGTTTGCACTGATTCACCATTTATTGCAGATAACAACCATTTCAGTCACAACCAGCAGCAGAGGAGTTGGCACTGCCAGCGCTGTGCTGCTCCTCACAGCTTTGATCAGTTGTCCATAGAAGTACCACGTCAATCAGGCCTTTTGCTAGCAAACCCCATCCCAGTTACTGGCAAGGGGTGTTCACCATGACCCTGATACACCAAAAAGCTCTGTCATAGAGCTACCACATCATCACATTTTCACGTGTAGCGTACTTCAGTGCCAGAGAGTACCAGTTACCTCTGAGGGATACTCGCCATGAACCAAGAGCATATCAAAAATAATCACACGGGTTAGTAAAGCCAAGGCACATCTGGCAGCAAGGACCATCTCCTGCAACCTCAGTCAAAGCTACAGTAACACTTCCAGATTGGTGCAGCAAAGCAATTTCCCCACATCCAGTACCTACCATCAGAAAGTAGAAAAAAATTAGGCTAATTTTTGGTTATGGATTCTCCCTCATTCTCATCTCCTCTAAACAGAAGCCACACCAAGAACAGCCCCATGCAAAGTTCTATTTTGTTCGAAAAACAGCCTCAGCGGAGAGCATGGGGCAATGCTGAACTCCAGCCCAAGAGACAAACATCAGTCAGTTAGCTCTGCTCTGCCTTCTGCCCTTCAAGATACAATCACACAGATAATTTTCCAGAACTTTTCTCCCAATAATTTCAAAATGTTAATAATCTCTACTGAAGTTCAGTGTTCAGCAGAACCGGAGGCCTCATCTGCCCCGTCTCACACTCGGACGACAGGGGCGATCCTGCAGTGACGTGACTTTGGGCAAGCTACTTAGAGAGTTACAAAGGCCTGGATTAATTAGAAACTGGGTCTTTTAAAGTAACTCCTTGCCCCATGGCAGACCCAGCAGACCTCACTGGCTCCCTGCCAAATAGTTCAAGCACCTCTTAACCAACAAAAAGGTAAAGAGCTTGGGTTGTAACGTGCTGGATTTCAGCCCGGCAGCTTCAAATCTCCTAACCCACAAGAGCAGCTTATCTGTGTTTGGAGGTCAGAGACCTCAACAAAGCCCTGATAACAGGTGCGTGCTGGCACAAGCTCAAAAGTTTGTCTCTCCAGATTGCAGCAGTTCCCGGGTTTCTTACAAGTGTGGCAAAAAGGGCCACCAAAGTGACCAGTGACACACTCAGGGCTGGCTGAGTCTGCTTATGCTAATTCATTTGGCAAAACATGTGTCCTTAGCTCACAGGAGCTGGAACTGAATGCGTCCAATGCAAGTATAGAGCTTGGCTACCCTAATCTTCCAAAATTTAAAACCAAGACCTACAGTTCTTCTTGTCTGTAGTCTCTGACTACCATAAGAAACAAGTTGTGCCCCAGACACACAAATCAAAGCTCATGAGCTGTGTCAGATGCTTCCCAGGGACCGGGCTGAAGGAAATACAGATGTTTCTGTCACATGCGAGGCATGTGGACAGTCCAGGTTTGCTGTGATCACTGCTTTCATCCTGGACAGGGGCTGGGTGCAGTGAGAGCTGCCTTCCTGTGCCAAGCCTGAAGACCTGAACCATGAGTTTCCCCATCTGCCTCCTCTGTAGCTGCTTGAGAGCAGCCCTGCTGTCTGCCTGAGGGTCTCTGTTTTGGACTGGGCTCATATCTCCCTTCAATAAGATATTTGGGATGAAATAAAGGCAATGTTTTTAAGTGCATGTCTATTTTGCAGCACACCCAAGCCTGAGCTGTCCCTGTTCCTGTTTAAAAAAAAGGAGAAGCAACAACAGTGCAAGCTTTCCCATATTCACTTGCTCCCATGTTAGATCTGGGCTAAGATATATACAAAGCAATGTATTTATGCCCTAGATTCCACTGCTGATACTGCCAGCAAAAGCTAAATTACAGTGATTTTCCTGTAGTCAGGCTGCTAGTCCAACAAGTTTTGGAAGGAAGCAAATGTATTACACACATCCTCCAAGTCCCCTCCTAAGCACTGTCAGGCTATAATTTTAGCTTACTCTTATTACTTATCATGTATAATTGGTGTTGAGCCATCCTTTAGCCATCAGGAAAGTTACATTATCAAAGCTGTCGCATTACTTTCACTAACTCATCTTGCCCAAAGCTTTTGGTATTTCTCAACTGACAAGGCAGAACAGCAAGAGAAGCTGACAAACCATATACCAACTCACTGATCAAATCCAAACCTTTTCGTTTGACCCAATCGAGTTTCACTTGTAGGCTAAACCACACGATCTCAGGAAAAGACACTGCCGTGCAGCTTGCAGTATCCACTGTTGTGATTTCAGAAGCAGCTGGCACAGGCTTGAAGACTGCAGTTTCATGTGTACCAGTAACATTTAACAAAGGACTTTTCCATCTTCCCTGACTGAAGAGTAGGACCATTCATAGTGTATAATTAAGCTGGTGAGTTTCCGTTGTTTTGAATGTGACTTACCTTTTTTTGCCTCCCTACTCAGCTCTGACTGAAGCTAATATCTGCTTATCAAAATCCTTCTGTTTTGAGTCAATGCATCTCCATCTATGCAAATCTGAGAGGGGAGATGCTCACAAACAGTTCGTATTCCTGGTAGCTGAAACATCCCTGCAGAACATCTCCGCTGCGTTCATGGGCACTTCTCTCTTTGAGGTCAACTTCTACAGGTTTTTCACACAGAAAATTTTCCTCAGTCTCATTTCCTCCAGCTGTAGCAGCAAAACATTATCATCAGCATGCAACCTTGCAAAGTGACACCTTAAAAAAAAACTTGATAAAAAATGTTGTCTCGGCATGATGTGAGGAGTTTTAACATCAGCAGCTTCCTTCACTCTTCTCTGTTGATTTTCACCAAATCAACACTTCTTTGTTTTAAAAATAGAACAAATATTGGTACTTCAACAACAGACTGCAACAAATAGCATTCTGCTGATCTTATGTGAGAAAAAAGACCAGTTAGACCAAACCTTCTCATTCATTGTTGCACATCCCTTCCTCTCCCTGGTGTTCTCTTCAGGACAGGGGAAGCAGCTTTGCTTCACTTGTAATATTGCTTGAGAGTTTTGGTGGGAAAAAGGCCTTTCCTCAGTGTTCATACTATGGCTTTTATGCTGTGAGACATCAAAACACTGCAAAATTCAGCATCTGTTGAATTTCGTCTGTGTGGACAGGGAGGCATTTCCCTGTTCTGGAAGTGGGGTTTGCAATATTGTTTACAAGGATGGCAAACCTCCCAGCTTTCATTTGCAAAGTGCTCCACAGATACAGATGAAAGCCGTGAAAGAGGCTTGGGGGGTACTTTTGTATCTTAAGCAAGATGGCCAAGTGAAGAGAAACAGCTTGTCCATTTAAAGAGCGCTCTGAGAACTGCTCTGTGGCAGCACAGTGCATTTTACCTTCTGGACAACTGCAGAAGATTACCAAATTACTTGTTTAATGCTGGATTTCTATACATGGAAACCTGCTGGTTCCCATGTCCTGTAAGCATAGGATAACACAGGATAACACAAATTTCATTCTACCACAGTAACAGGAAACAGTCAAAACCAGGACAGCACAGAGAGATGTACTGTAATCAGCAGTTGTCCTCTGAAGCTGACATATCAAATAATGGTTTATTTTTTAATTTTAAAATTTTAGCATCCCATTTTTTTCACAGAGCTGGCAGATCCAAAGAGCTGGAGAGGAGCAGACCAAATCTAAACAACTTCTTACATGGAGAAGCATCAGAGGATGCAGCAATCTCAGACCGTGTTTAGGAAACTCAAGAGCTGGGGGAAGTTTCTGCTACATGGGAGTTGTGCCCGACATTCAGCACTGAGGGCTTTGGAAAGGGTATTGCTTAAAAAGCACAAACCAATACTGGCAGAAAGGAACCTTACAGGTCTCAACAAACCCCGAATCACCACAGCCCATGCAAAAATCAAGTATTAAAAGGAATACTACTCTGAATTCATTCTTAATAAGGGCCATCACAGATCAAATTCGCACCTCCCCTGGAAGCTGACATTTGAAATTTACATTTATCCCCCAACTGCTTCTGTGGAAATAATGAAAAACACCAAAATGAAACTCAGGAATCAATCCAGATTTTTGTAACACTCCAACTAGGCATATCCTAAACCATGGGTGGTGGGAGAGGGAAGCCACGCTGTCTTTCTTGCTCAGTTAGCAATACCCCAGAGCACACTGAGAGTAATTATTTCCATCTGCCACACGCAACCTACAAACCTGAAAATGGTACTGCTACTAGAAATCTAATACACCAGTGAGTAACCAGAAGCAACCTAGTGCTTTCATTTGTGATTGGTCACAATGCTGTGGAGATGCCACAAGTGCAGTTCAGTTAGGCTATGCTCGGTAGGGTGAATGTTTAGTACAAGTCTCCAGACAGAGCAGTGTAGCAAGCAACAGCTGGTAGAGAACAGAAATACAGAAAATGCCCAACCCACTGCAGAAATCACTTTTTTTCCTTTCAGTCTGCCTTTGAGAAGTATCAGATTAGTCAATTTTCCCCCTTCTTTTGAAAAAAAGCTGGTAATGACCCAATTATCTATTTGCAGAAAGATAAATGCTTTGAGATTATGAGGTTCTTTGTGCAAACGGCCACTGCTTGTAATAAAAAGTAATTTCAGGATAAATGTGTAAGACTTCAGCAGGTACAAACATAAAGTGAAGCAGAGCAGTTGCCATAGTTCAGCCCATAAAATCCTCAGGTATTTATATGATCACTATTATTGAGGTTATTGACCACCATCAACCAGAGCAGAGATGTCACTCCGTCGATGCAGCAGCACCGCCCTTCATTCCCATACATCTGACTCAAGCTGCAGCATCCTCGTGTGTGCACCACTGCAACCCCCCCTTTCTAACAGGAGCGCTGTGCTGGGTGGGGAGGAGAAGGGAAAGGGGAATGAGCTGCAGGCGTCATTTCAGTAGCCATTTAAGTCTGAATTATTCGATAAAACGAGGACCGGTTCTATTCCTTTATGAGACTTGTGCAAAACATTCCAGGAAAAGCAAAGCAGCATTATCTGAAGGCACAGCTTAACCTTTGAACTGCATAACAATTTTCATCTTCACCACAAATATAGGGCTACATAGGCCCATCTGCCTTCCACAGCTGGTGAGTGGCTAGGTGTGTTGTGCCTTGATCAGAAAAAAAGATAACTAAGATGATTCCCAGTCATTATACACTACTGAGAAGTAAGTATGCTAAAGAGGGGAACAGATGGCCTTCTTCAAGTAACACGGGCAAAGTCTCAATATCCAGATGTAGACTCTGGATTTACCCAAATTGTCAGTCACCCAAGCTACATGGTGTGACCAGACAACCCTCGGCATTGAAACTCAGTCCCATGCACAGAAGACGAGCTCAGATTGAGTTATCTGGCAAAGAGCAAGTTGCTGGTTTAGCAGAACTGGCAGAATTTTAAATAAAAGATGAAAACACACCTTTTTTAAGAGGAGAGTCTTAGGAGCACATGTATAAAGCAAAGTTCTCACATTTGGCAGAAACGGTATTTTAACTGATGAAGAATCTGCAGTTCCTAAACGCATCCTATGATTCCCCATGAATTGCTCACTAATTGGGAAGTGGACTAGCTAGAAGCAAATAGGCTAAGGAGCCACTCTGCCATTGTTAAAATAATTGAGATGTCTCGAGATCCTCAGTTAAGATAACAAACTCTTGTGGTTTGATCTTGTTGAAATATTTTGGATATTCTGTTCTTGACAGTCCAAGGAATTTTTTCTTTTTTTGGACAAAAGAGGCAAAAGCAATGGATTCGCATGATGAATCCCCAAATAGTCAGATTGAACAGGACCTCTGTCTCAGGCTGCAATATTCATCCACCCCCTTTCTTATTTCCTGGGAGCTGTATTTGTCAGACACAGTATTTTTCAGAAGGGAAAGTAGGATCCAGAATCTAAAATACTAGGAATGCCACCTCGCCCTAACTGTACATACTAACCTCAGCCTTATCAAAGCAGACAAGAAAAACTGAGGCTGCTGCACTGTGTTGGTTCAAATTAAACAAGCCAAGCAAAAGATTTTTTAAATTTTATTTATGAGATGTGAAAAAGTTGCCTTCTACTCGCCAAACCATAGTGCTAAATACCAAAGACACTGTGAAAGGGGCGCCTCTATTATTCAGAAAATATTTGTATGCTTTTGGTGGATTAATTGCATTTAACATTTTGGTTAAACACACAAACAAGCACAGCTTTTTGTTGTTGCTTCAAATGAAGCCACAAAGAGAACAAAAGGCATCCAACTGAACCAATTTAGGTTTATAAACATATTAATTTTAAGAGCACTATGTGTACACTTAAAATGAATTTAAAGCAGTCGACCTTTGCAGTACGATGCCCATTTTCACTGTATCCAAATTATCCATAAATCCAGATGCAAGTTGTCACAGACACTTCTTTGGAGAGCTTGCAAAGTTAAAAGTTAATGTTTCCTATTAATTAATAATTGTTTTCAGCTGTTTTGGCAAGTGATTAAAACAAAGTGTCTGCCTTTAATGTTACAATATAAAACTTTTCTTCAGCGGCTTGAGAGCCAAGTGGGATTTGCCTCATTTGCAGGAAGGTGTCACACGTGATTGCTTGGGGCATTTGTAAGCAAATAAGGTGAGCAGCTATTGTACCTGCCAGTGCAGTGATTTCCATTCCTCATCGGCCTGGTTCTGGCCAGGACAGGGTTAATTTTTGCCATAGCCAGGACGGGGCATGGCCAGGACCTGGAGGTTATTCTGTACCCCCTCACGGCATTTTCCAGGGACAGGGGAAGGGCTCCCTCCTGGATCAGCGTAGTGTGGGGGAGGGAGCAGCCGGGTGTTGTCAGGGGGTTTCTGTGTGTGAATCATTCACCTCTTCCTTGTACCCTCTGCCATTAACATTGCTGCTCTTACTGTTCATTTCCTCCTCCAGGAAACTGTTCTCACCCCAACTCATGATCTTTACCTTTTGTTCCTCCCATTTTCCTCTCCATCCCATGGCAGGGGGAGGGGGAAGTGAGAGAGTGGAGCATGGTTTGGAGTGGCTTCACTGGGAACACTAAATTGTGGAATACCATTCCTAAACCGTGACACTCATCCATTGAAATTACCCACCAAGCAGTTTCAGAGGAACATCAGCTGAGCTAAATAAAACAATGCTCCTCATGCTAGTGGTGTACCATGCCATGAAAGTCGTTCCATAACAAAACCATACAGGCTGTGCATCGTTTACCAAACCCAGCCATCTTGCACATTCAGTATCACAGGCTCTTCAAAGATTGCCCTGCAAAGCATGATAGCATCTGTCCCTCCTGGGGCCCAAGCCATCACACAGGTATTGCTGACAGACTTGTCTGACACATCAGTGGATGGTTCAACACAAACCCAGTTCTGACCAGCACCTGATCCACAGAAGGATTAAACACGGCTCTGAGAAGGATCCTCTGCTATAAGTAACCTTCTAGACATCGTCTTTTATTCCCAAGCTTCTGCCATTTCATTCCCCCAGTAAAACTGAAGTGGCAGTTCTCCTGGAAGCTGAATTTCCACATGCATGCAGAGGAAGGACAGCAAGTTCATGGCAGAAGCTGATAAGCTCTGCTTGCAAAGTTGAAGGTACTGACATCAACACAAGCGGCAGTAAGACCCCCAGTTCTCTTTCCCATGTGAACCCCAGACAAGTTATTGAGAAACCTTTCTCTTATGCTGCATCAAGAAGCTTGTGAAGTGGTGCAAAGTGCAGGATTTGAGTTTTCTCTCTTTCTGGTACATCATGGGAGGTTGCTGCTAGCTCCTCCTAGCTCTAGCATCTCCCTCTAGGTTGAAAAACTTCTAAGGTGTTCTTCAGCTGCTAAGGTAGGAATTTTTCAGAAAAAAGAGCAGGCTTTATCTCTGCAAAGCAACAAATCCAGAAAAAACCTACAGACTTGCTGAGCAGCAACAACATGGCCTGTGCTCAGTGGGATTATTGCAAGAATTCAGAAGAACCAGACTCAGGTTTATGTCAGCCCTTATCTTGGGCAAGGAGATTTTTCCACCAGAACAACACCCTTACTATATGATCAGAATGGCAGAGGGATACTTCACCACTCCAGGCAAACAGTGACCCACCAAAATACTCAGCAGAGACAGCACAGGCAGGAATGTTCTCTTTTTCCTGTGATCCTATGTGATACTGCAAAATAAATACTTCTCAAGAAGTTTCCAGCCACACCATTTACACTTAGTCTTACCTCGCTCCACAGTGAAACTTCATAAAAATTTTAGTGACTGATTTGCTTCAAATAATTAGCACCAAGGCTAGTCTACAAAATGATCCCAGGCCTAAGGTTACTTCAAATCCCTGAAGCCCTCTTTGACATAAATAAGAAAATCATTGAACATAAATCCTGCAGGTAAAGCTGAACACTCAGTTTCATTCCTATTGGGTCAAGATGCACACGTGTGCCTACAGCACATCTGGTAAATCGACAGTAATTATTCATCCCTCTCTGGCCAGTGCCAGAGAAAGCACTCCACTGCTCTCAGAGACACTAGCAACCTGTTTACCCTGGGACAAGAGGAGGTAAAAGTTCCCTATCTTGGGGCAGCTCTGAAAAGCTTACGCCCTTGTTTATGATGTGGCAACTGCGGCACATGCCCATCCATTAAGGCATTAAGGATCTTCTCCTTTGTTGATAGTATCCGCATTCATTTCAGCACAGCACCCCACAACGCTTTAGGATCAAAGCAGAACACAAATATATTACAGTTCATTTTCAAGCATATATTATACTAAAGAAGCATTTTTATCCCATCCAGATCAAAACTTGCAGAAAAGATCTTCTTGTTGGTGCTACACACTTAATGCCTTTTATTACTTCAGGATTTTCTAATGCTGAAGAATAAACTCCCTTTAAAATATAAACAAATATTTTCCTGAACACTCATGTGTCCCAATACCATCAAATGGCATTTTGGAATAGGAGCCACTGTGGTTTTGAGCACTGTTAATTGCCTGCAGTGACACAAGCAAGGGCTGAGCTGGGTGCGGGCAAGGGAGTTGTGCAACAGGCATCGTCCATTCCCTTCACATGCTCTTGGTGAGGTTTGCTTTTTGAAAGTACCCAGGAAGCTGATTATACAGAAACAGCAAAAACAGCCTGAATGAAGGCTGGAGATCCTTCCATTTACATGAGTGCAAATTTTTAAAGGTAATTTGATTTCCACCTTGTGTTATCTTGTTGGAAGCTTGTATGGCTAGCCCAGAACAAGTCTCTGTTAGAGGTGTGGCTCAGAAACTTTAAAGCCCTAAATTTCAGAGACCCCCAAAATGACAGCTGAAGATTTAATCATTATGCTCAGGAGCTATAGTTCACCTGGTTTGTTGTCCAAAGCATGCAACAAAAAAAAACCCCAAAAAACAAAAAACAAACAAAAAAAACCCAACAACCAAAAAGAAAAGGGCTGCATGATGGAAAATTGTGGCATCTAGTTTGGGGAAGGAGGGAGGGAAGAGTGCAAGTAGGTAGACTGCAGAGAAATATTTTCCCCCTGTACCCCCAAAAGACACTGATCACAGTGTGATCTTTGGAGGTCAGACGGGACACAATTCCTGCTGCACCTCCCTGAGGAAGCCAACTGCAGCAAAACCCTTCAGTGCATTCAAGTTTCAGTAAGAGAAAGAATAAAAACCAAGTAGTTCCTGTTGTTGGCATATTCATTAAAAACACACCGTATATATTTCAAGGCAATTATAAGCTGACCCATTAGGATTGTTCCCTCTTACCACTGAAATAACTGAATGCACAACCAGAAGTAGGACATCAGTAATTTCACTGAAAACTGACATTATGATTTCTTACTGAAGGACATTCCATTCGAGTAATAAATTAAGCTTTGCTTTTTTTGTTGTTTGGTTGTTTGGGTTTTTTTTCCATTATGGCTGTTCTTCCAGTCATTTTCTCAATAGCCATCAAGTATAAATTTATATACAATAAACCAAAACTGGGGAGTTTCCATAGGGGAGCAGACCTCCCAAACTGGCAGAGAAACTGCCTGGGTGGTTCAGCAAAAGCATGCCTCAGCAGAACAGAGTCCTCGTGTGTCTTCATATTGAAAGGTGTTGAGATGTACAGTGAAGAAATGCTGATGATTAAAAAGGACACATCCTCTTTCTACTGCCTATACAAACTCATTACAAATATTGACATCTTGTTCTACAACTAAACCCCATATAATGGAATTTTATTCTGACTGGAAAATGAAACAGAAAAGGCTTGTGACCAAAACTGGGTTTGGTATTTATTTCCCACATTGAAAATGGATTCTGCTGTTCTGTATGAAACATTCAGAATAGCATAAAGTAAAACTTCAGAGCCACAAAACAGTAATTTTCATGAAAAAAAAGGTCTTAGAGTGACTCCATCCATCCATCCACTGAATAAAAAAGCCATGCCCATTACTCAGTATTCCAGGATACAGTGTATTGGAACAGTGACCTGTGGTGCCTGTGCAGGATGTTTTGTGCAGCAGGACCTCCCCATTCTGACTACTCACATGAAGGAAGCCCAGGCCGAGGATCTGCTGCAGAGGAGGAAGCTCTGAAACAATTCCTGTAAATAAAGGCCTTCTTCAGCAATGTGCTAAACCATCAAAGTTAAATACACACTCAATGCACTGCTCACTCCGGGCAACACCAGAGGTGCCAGACACTTTACCCCGCAGGTGAAAGCCATTGCTCTGTATTCATGGAGCGGATGGAAAGGAAAGCACGTGGTGGGAGCTGTAAGGTGATGAGTGAATGAGAAACCTGGGTGAGATCAAGAATCTGGCTCTGTCATTTCACTCCCCACAAAGTATTTTCTCTCAAGCCCCACCTTCACTGTTTTTTAATTCCTCTTGTTTCCCTCTCCTCCTCTGCACCCTTCTCTCACTACTTTCCTACAGGGCCACCCAGTTTGTGGTAAGAGCCAGCAGAAATGAACTCAGCCTCTGATGGTGAAGGAGGAGCTATGTGAGAAGTGTCAGGGAGGGCTCCAGAGATGTGGGTTTTAGTCACGCGCAGGGCACCAATGGCAATCCCACAAGGGAGAGACGGGAGCTGCGCAGCCAGGGGCAGGCACATCACTACTCAGCTGAGGTCAAGGATCAGCTAAATAAAGAGAAGCTACAAATTAAAGAAGAATCTGCAAGAGCCAGGATTCATACGATAAAATGGTCACTGTGGAAATAGTGAAGAAACTGTATGACTTCCTGTGTCATGCCAGGATTTCAAGGCTTTAGGCTCACCCCCATGGCCTGATCTCCTCCTCCTGTTTGCCTTGTACAGACTCAGATAAACTTTAAAATGAAGGAAAACCAGCCTATTTTGCTAATTTTGAGCTGTGGAAAAAATCCACTGAGGGTGTGTGTACATATGACTGATGGAAATCAAACCTCTGAAGTGCAGATTATTTTAATTAAAGTCAGAAAAGCATGTAAGGTGCAAGTTTCAGCCAGATAGTTTCCATTCTGATCTTTAATTTTGCAGTAATAAAAATACTTGAATGCCTCTGTCTAGCTGAAAGAATAACAAGTTGTCTGGTTTTTAATGTCAGCTGGGACTCTACAATATACACAAGGAGAAACTATATACGTATCTGTACAAAATAAGACATCAGCAGCTCTCACTCATGCACTCTCTCCACGTGTCTTTCACTGTAAGGCAGCACTGAAGGGACAGGTTTAGTGAACAGCACTATTGATTCTTTTTTGCCCCACTACAGCCCGATTTTCTCTGGAAAAGAACCAAGCTTCTAGAGGTTTCTAAGGAGTGCTTGTGAACTTGCAAAACACATTTGACAGAAGTTTAGCAAGCGATCCTCCAAATTCCCACAGACGCAAACAAACCACATTGCATATAGGCTTTACCCTTTCCACCATGTTATACTCAGTTATGGTGAGAGCTGAGGGTATAACGAGTATTAAGAGCTTCATCACAGATTTGTTTCCACAACATATTCATTCTATTTTATCTGTTGACCTAGATTAGTGAAATGATGCAAGGATTAAGGCTTTAAAAATCTTCAGTGGAAAGTGCTATTTTAAAATCAGACACATTTTGGCAGTTTCAATTGCAGTCAAGATCCTCCAGCCCTAACATGGTGTTTGACTGCCTCTCTTTCTACCCTAAGTGTTTTTTATACATACATACATACATATATATATATATACACTAGTATAACCACACCTATAAACTCCATCTGATGCTAGTTATTTTATACACATAAAAACCTGACATACACCAAACTCTTCATGTAGCTGTTTGCATAGCTGGTTTGTATTCCTTTGTGTTCTTCAATCTGTTTTTCAGGGAAACTGGTGTTTCATTTCAGTTAAAAGAACTTAATTACTTGAATCATAAGAGACATGAAAGGCAAGGAGAGAAAACCTCTCTCTCATTTTAAACTCATCTTCCACAAGCTAATTTGATACTGTAACTTGAAAGTACAGAAATGTGAAATCTAGTTCTGAATGTTTACCTCTCTCTCAAGAGATATTACTCAGGTTTAGTGTGACATTTTGAAATGTCACCATGCCTATCTCAAAACCCGATATTTTAACACAGAAGAGATACCTACCTGCTTTAATTCGGAACCCATTCTATAAGTGATGATATTCTAAGAACCTCTTCTAAGAAGTTCCTATTTATTAAGCATTAGTTAAATACTCTTGTCATTTCATGACAAAGATCCTTATTTAGCTGGAAATAAAGACAGACTCAAACTTTTTTTTATTTTTTAATAAAGTTTAAATAGTTAAAGAGGAAAGAGTATGTTTTAAAGCCAAGCTATTTCTTTGTTCCATGCTAGGCCTTAAAGTCGGATTTACTGGCAAATACGGGCCATGAGAAGAGCTGTATACGTAAAATGCTGGTGTAGAATATATTAAAATAGCCAGTGACTCACTCCAATTACCTTAAAACAAAGGAAACACAATCTCTACAATTTTTGAAATGTATTGCCTCTTATCCTGATTAATGGAAAAATTATCCCTACAAAAGATTTTTTTTTTAAATATGAAGACTCTACAAAATATTTGCTTTATCCATTGGCAGGACTTTGAAATTCTCCAAAATATTTAGATATGTGTGCCTAAGAAAGTTTATAAATGCCAATCTAACACTGTAACAAAAATTCCAAACAGAACTGGAAATTAGAATAACTCAACCAAATCATCCCACCATAAGAATATTATATTTCAATTCTGCATAAACACAGACCGGCATGGTTTGTTTTGTTTTAAAAATTCTTCATGTCCTGCAGAATACAGCATAGGTTTGTTTCATTAGTACCTTCACCCTTCCATTTCCTTAATGCTATTTCCTCATTAACATTTAAAACAGTATCTAATCTGTCTATGACTTTTTCTGCCCTCAGGGCTCTTAGCCTCAACCCTATCCTCACCCATGGAGATCCTTCCCCTCTTGCTTCAGAAAGAGGTTTTTGTTCATTTGATTGATTTTCATTTTCTTCTTTTTCAGATACAGGTAAGTATCCTACCATAAATGGAGCATGGAAACGAATGGGAACAGCATGGGGAGTTACCGGGACATTTACAGGCCAAGACTGTGAGTAGGAGCTTCGACAGCCACTGTTTTTGAAAGAAAAATGTCATGCTTTCTTTATATTGGGTAATATTTGACATATTGGATAATATGTCTGCTATAAACATAGTTTTGTGCCACAAATAGCCACAAACTGCAGACAAAGCAATAGAGCACAGAGTTTGATGAATTGAGTGTAACACAGAAAAAAATTATGGTAGAGTTCAAGTAGCATCTGCAATGGTAACAAACATTTAGAAACCAAAATGATCCAATAACCTAGAAATACATCTGCTACACTAAGAAAAAGTCTGTGCAATGAGAGTAGAAGCTTCCAAATTTTGGACTGATTGCTCAGGGACCACAGATGTAAGAAAGTATTAGCTTGGAAAATCCTCAGCTTTCCAAAATTCAAAATCATTAAAAAGCAATCTGTCCATCATTCTATGATTTAACTGTTTCCTAGTCTATGGGAATAAACAGCAGGATACAATCCTATTTGCAACATCCATGTAGCTTTTTTTTTAAAAAAAACTTTTAGAAGTAAATTAAGAAAATATATTCTTAGAGAAAAAAAAATTAGATGAGCACAAAAAAATGCCATGATGAATCCTGAGACAAATTATCCTACATCATTGCTAGTCTATGAAAACTGGTTTGAATAATAAACACACTGGACTATTCAGTGACAGCATACAAATCAAAAAGTATTTGTAATTATTAAGTTGTGCATGTTTTTAACTGACAAAACATGCTCACGGGCTTACTTTAAAATCTCTCACTGCTTGTTATCAAAGTTAAAAGATCATTTGCATACCAATACATATACTGTAAACATGAACTTCTCATTAAGGAAAGATGGATTTACAGTAATTTGATCTTTTACAAAAAGCTATTGGTAACCAAATCTCTCAGTGTCTAACTTTCTAGAAAATTAAACCAATGTTTCCACCCTCAAAGCTGAAACACTACCTCTTTAGGAAACAGCCCTGTTTATTTGTTAATCAGAAATACAATCAAGTGGCATATTTCCATTTGCTCTTCAGCTGACAGTTTCAGCTTCATTATATTTTACAAGAAAACAGCAGACTTGCAGAAGTCCTGTAAATTCTTTCATATCGCAACTGATTTAATTACAGCGGTGAACAAACGCAGCAGTGATGCAAAATAAGATCAGCCCAATTGCCCTTATCTGATGATAGGATCTCTCTTCCTGTTTGGCTTACAGCAGTGAGGACTTCTTGTTTTGTTTCGGCTTTTTGTTGGTTTCTTTTTTCTGGTCAGGCTGCCTCTGTCAAGACTGGCAGAAGCAAGAAGTTGACATGCCCTTAGAATTCCAGCTTGAGAATGATCCTCATACGAACATAGCTGAGTTTCAATCAGTAGGTCGGGGAATGATACTAATGTGGAGAAAATTATCTGGATAGCTCATATGTTCGCTTAGCCACTGAATGGGTGTTTCCAGCATTGGCTCAATTCCATGAATCATCACTTGAGTCTTCTGCTCTCCATCTAATTCAAAGAAAAAGAGAAACCACTAGTATACCACTCAAAGTTCACAGAAAGATTAAACATTTACTCATACTTAATTTACGGTAGATTTAATTGGTGTTACAGAGTTTAACATTTAACAGAATGAAAAGTAGGAAATGTCAGTGTGGAGAAAGCTGAGATTTCTATCATCTAAAATAGAAACTTTGAGTTAAAACTAATTCCAAGAAAAAAATGGAATTAAGTGAAACTCAGTGAAAGTGCCACTCTTCTTTATTAGTTGCAAGGGGATTTTTTTTAACTCTACAGTGATCACAGTTTGTTGTCAACCCAGTTAAGGCACATCCGTCTTGCCCAGCTGTAAGGCATATGAATTTTATACAGATCATGCTTAAAATGTTGAGCTTCCTAAAACATACTGGTAAGTTGTATTCTTAATACTGTGATCTCCTGAAAGAGCTGGACTATGTGTAATATGTCACACATATAATACATGTATTATTCCTGAAGTAATCTTGTTTTGCTAAGAATAATTTACATAAATCACTAGCAATATTTCAGAATTACTCCAAAGGCTGACTTGGCACCAGTTTTTCTCACTTAGTTTCATCTCTTGGAAAAGCTAAGTTAGCAAATTATTCCCAGTATAACAAGAGTATTTTCTAAGAATATTTCTATTCTTTTTATTTATACTTGTCCCGGAGGATGCAAGTACTTTGATCCTTTGATTCAAATGATGGGAACCAGCTAAAGCAACTGACATAACAGTCATGACATGAACTAAAACAACAAAAAATGAAAATTTATTTCAGAGCCATGGGATGAGAAGAGCATATGAAATAATGCTTCAAATAATGGTTAGGGGGGAAAAAGTAAGCAGTGACCTTTCACTCATTTTATACTACACTATGGCATTCTCACATGGACCTACCACAGTGAAATCCACATTCAGTACACAAAAGCATTACTGCATTTACTAACTGGCATTTTATGTCCCCCTCCAGTGTCTATATTACAGAACAAACCACCATCCTCACCAAGAGCTGCATGGCAGAGAGCAGAATCTAGAAGTGTAGGTACCATTACCGGCTCTTTCATTCATCAACCCCAGTTCTAGCATAATTTCTATTTCATAACACAGATAAAATTGTATTTGTTTGGTAGCCAAAATGATTTGACAGCTGCCTGAAAAAGTTTGTAGCATAACCAGCTATCTATACCAGAACAGCTAAATTACACTGGTAAAAAAATCATCTTTAAATATGTAGTTGACTTTATGCTAGTAATAACTCTTCCTACAAGAGCAGACAATTATATTTGCTTAAAATAAAGCATTATGCTTTTGTTACTTGTTACCTACGTATGGTATATTCTGTACGAAGTCTTGATTCTGTAAATAGCATAATACACACATTATCACACTAAATTAAGCATAAACACTTGCTGGTTTCTGGTTTTACTGCAGACAAGTCTGAAGAACAAAACACATCATTTAAAACCAAACTTCTGGTATTTCTAGCCAAAACAGGTATTTATTGGGCTGAAACACTACCAGTCAGATTGTCAAGAGAATAAACTCCAAAAGAAAAGATCTTAGAAACCCAGTTATGGTGATGCATTCGTTCATTTACAACACCAGGTTTCTTTCTTCTCCGAAGTTAGGGAAGATCTAAATATTTTTAAGTAACCTCCAAATATATGTATTAAACACTTTAAAATGAAAATCTACCTATGACATTCCTTAAATTGGTGAGAGTTAGTGACTTTTTAAAATGTTTCATAGTAATATTTAATTTTCAGAAACAACTAATTTGTATAAAACCAGATGACAGAATGCTGTTTCAGCATTAGCACTGTGCTAGCAACCTATGCACATCTGACTTTTCAGCCAAAACTTGCAAAAAATAGATTAAAAGCCTTAGAACTCCAGTATCATTTTCTTGCCATTGGAGGAAAGGTTTATAAATGATAAACGTTTTCCTCGGCTCTTCCATTACTGTGCAACATAATATTTTTGGATGTGTGTGCATATGCCTACTCTTGCTTAAAAATGAAATGCAGGTAATCTTGGTGTCTCCATTCCTTGTTCCTTACCCAGCTTTGTCCCTTTCTCATACAAGTCTTTTGTTCTGTTCCTTGGCAAACTGAGAAAGCCTCAGAGGTCAATGAAGAATTTACAGTTTAATTAAAATCTAAATCTCTGCATTAGCATTGTTTGTGCTTTAGCATTATCTCTGACAAAGCATCACTTCTCCTTAATTCCTTTTCCCCTTGAGGCTTGACTGAAGAGATCTTATCTCCCAATTCTGTATTTACTACAGCCTTCTTTCACAAAATCCATTGTTTTTACTTCAACATTCTTCCCTCCTTTTGTTACTAGGAACCATAAACTCTCACTTAAGGCACATTTACCCAAACTTGCCTCAACTTTCATGTTTTCAGTCACACATCCGATTTTAAATCACAGAGTCTCTCTCATATAGACATCTTCTCTACTTTTTGTAGCAAAACGTTGTCAACAGCAAATACACTAAAAAAATTACTAAGAGTATTCTTGTTTTCTCAACAGCTAATTCTTATCCATTTCCACTGTGATCTGAGTACTGAATGATTTGCTAGCTATCAAGAAAACTTCATCCACCTGTTTTAGAAATACAATAGATTAATACATTCACAAAACATTTTTCTTTCCATGATTTTGGATGCATCTTGACAGACCAACCGCTGTCCTCTTCTTCCCCACACCATACTCTATATCACAAAAAGTCTTTTTAAACTGACAAAATGCATCTTCAAAGTGTACAAGTTGCTAAACACAACATATATTTAAGTTAAGTGGTATAAAATTTAAATGACCTAATTACAAAGGGTAATGCCACTCTATGTCCTTGGATCATGCCTGTGAAAATTAGGGCAAATAACTCTGCTCATCTGCAGCGCACAGGGTCCAGACCTGGTGGTATCATTACTGTCAACACCCATTTTACAATGTTCAGTGATGTAGTGAAAAAACCTTCAGGATTTCCTCAAAACCACTAAGTTCAAATTTTCCAGTAACTTCACCAACTTTTTCTGTCCTCTTAAAATCCTGTCAGAACTGAGTTACATGCCACTTATCACACAACCTAAGATTTTTTTTTTTTTTGCTTTGCTGCAAATTACTCTTGGGAATAAGATGAAGTGGAAATACAAGAAAAATAAAAGCATAGCAATATATGCTTTGTAAGTTTTCATAGTGTTACTTAAAATCAGAATATTTTTATAGTACTGATGTGATGCACAAACAACAAACACTGTTTGGCATCTGCAAAAAGAAAAAAAGAAGCTGAAAACGAATTAAGTCATCTATGAGAGTGGTTGTCCCAAGATTAAATGATTTTTTTTTCTGCTTTTCTTGTGGAGCTGTATCAATAGAGAAGGCACTACACCCCGCTAAAGTTACTAGAGGCAAGCTATAAGCACAGATGATAAAGCTTTTTGGCAAAACTTAACAATATTCCATCTCCAGAAGGCAGATAACTATGCTTACAAGTTACATACTAAGATATTTTTGAGACATTCAGCTCACTTAACTTAGACCCTAAACTCAAGACTGCAACACTCAAAGTGTTGACCAGACCCAGGCTAATTAATCATACCATGTAGTGTCAGAAGAGTTTTCCAGCTCTGTACACAAAATGGAGAGAAACAAGAACCTCTGAAGTGAAGGGCTTAAGAAGAGATCTGCTTCTCTGTCACCTATAAGGTGGCTCAGGGTTCCTGATAAGGAAACCACTACAAGCAAGTACTGGCAAAGGACTCTCTTTTGCAGATAGGCATCTGCTGGAAGGAAGCAAGAGAGAGTGGCCTGTTGCATCTCAAGTGAGTCCTTGAGAGAGTGGCTCAAAGCTCTCCTCAACCTGAGGCAGCTTGAGTCCACTCTCCCTTCTTTAAGGGGAATGCCCTAACTACAATATTCACTGTTGCTAATCCCCAGCTTCCTTTAAAACCCCTTAATATCCAGGAATCAGCAAGACACAGAGGAAGAACAACCAAGAAAATCTGTAGTCTTCAGAGAAGGTGGGAAGATGTGCAATGTCATGGTATTATACAATACATTTTTCTATTTCCTTCAGCTATGTAAGTCATTGCTTGCAAAGTAAACTACTCAGTATTAGGAAAATTAGCTTATTCAGCATCAATTCAGATTGTTGTACATATGTACATACCACTGATGCATCTAAATGGATTTTTTCTACTGAATTACATTATTATTTAAAAGAAAGAATTGAAGATGGAGGGAAAAGATTGGTTTAGTTTTGAGACAGATTCAAGTACCTGAGAGCAGAACTGTGAGAAGGCACTGCCTCTGTCACAGGTACTTAATTCAGCTGGTTTTTACCCAGATTAGCACCTCAATGCTCACCAGTGCTGCAGTGACATACTCCCTTTCACCTACACAACATCAGCTCCTCTAGCCAGATCACATCGGTGATGTACCACTTAAAATTCTTTAGTGGGATGAAATACCTCCCTTCTGATTTGTGGCCTCAAGCAATCACCTGTCAGGGCAATTTAGCAGGCTTAAATCCCTTAACCGATAGACAATACAAGATATTCAGGCTTTAGCAAAAGTGCCCCTGGAGTACTCAATTAAAATCCTCAGTATGCAAGTTCTCTGCATAGCAAGTCCTAGAATCTGCCTGTAGTCAGGAGCAGCCCCACTTATAAAATTGGCTTTACAGCCCTAAAAAGGCAAATAGAATCCGGTACTTCAAATTAGGGGCAAACAATGCATTTCTTGTATGATACAAGGCCACGGGACTGTAGACAAGGACACTGAAACGTGCAAGGCATAAACCAAGTTTCATGCGGTAGCAGCATTTTAATAGTGTAACATAACTGGATGCCAGCTTCTCCAGCTGTGAAGTGGGCCATAGGCATTTGGTTGCTTATCTTCGTAATGTATCATGTGCTTTGGAAAAGATGATACTAAAGGTATTCCTGACAATAGGCTATACCATATGGTAGGAAAACTCATCTTGGGGCAGCATCATAAAGAGCAGAATTTTCTTTTTGTGACATGGTGAGGCTGCTTTCCTCCCCATTTCTTCTGCTCCCCAGATTATCTGGCAGAACAGTGTGTGCTCAACACCTGGTGCCTCAGACTTCTCCGAATCTGAAGGGATGCACCAACACCTTCACTGGAAAGATTGTAATCTACCTCTGTAGGATCTCTTAGGAAATTAATTACTTACAGAAACATAGTTTTCAGTAATGTGCTTCGTGTGAGTAACATAGTGTGCAACCACTAAGATTGTTACTGAAAGATATTGTTGACCCAATTTTGAAAGCCTAAAGCCAAAGCTGGGCAGGGCTGAACCTCCAAAAGTGAAAATTTCGTTCTTGGAAGCTAGGCTTCTGGTCTAGCACCAAGGATCACACATGAAACTGTGCACTTACTTACAAAAGACTATTCTATATTAGCAAGCAAATTCAAAGACTGTGTTCTAATCTGTAACCTCACATGGTAGGAGAGCACTGGACAGTGGCTGAAGTTATTCTTCCCCTCTCTAGGCACCTCAGGTTGGATATTCTAGGACATACAGAGAAGAGACAGCCCCAAACAAGCCTCATAGTCTAAAGAAATTCTCCACCAGTGACTTCTGCACTGGTAGCGGAAAAGAAACAAACAAACATTTGATGAATGGACTTCACTTTTTGCACTGTTAAGTAGGTAGCATCTCTAAAACCCCTCAAACCTCGATATAGTCAGCAATGGTTTAATTTGTTAGCCCTGAAACTGAGGAAGATCATCTACCTCATTTAACAGTAACCTGTCCAAAACTGGAAACAGCTCCAATGCCCAATATTAAAATTGACAAAGACAGGATACCATTTACAACAAAACAAGCGTCACAATAATTTTCATTGTGTGTGCTACAAAAAAAATCACGTGTTCATAAAATAAAAAAAAATTCGGCTAAGGAGTCTTTATGAATATTTTCACATCACTGTTGTAGTACTGACTATAGGCATATACCATATATTTTTTAATTCATGGCAGAATATTTCTTTGCTCAGTGAGCAACCATAGCTACAGACTGAATTAAACCCATGTATAAATGAAATATTCATGCTTTACTTTTCTTCAGTACCTTTACAAAAAGTATTAGAAATTCACACATATTATTACAGGTTTTTCCATTCATAAACTCCAATCTAACTGGAACATCTGCAATCAGTTTCTGGCATGTGTATGTGTAATAGTGACCAAGATACAGAAATATGGTGAGGTGTTCTGATTCCACAGTAATGACAACCTCAATAAAAGGGATCAAATAGAAAAACAAATTTGTATGCTGAACAAATTTTACTTAATCAGCTGAGTACTAACAGGAGCTCAATACCTATGTAATTTCATGGGACGTGCATAAAAAGTGTTGATTTTGGTCAAATCTCGTGGCCAAATGATACTTTGCTCTTTGAATGTACTCAGCAGAAGTACTTTGGACAGCAAACATGTTCTCTCTACTAAAACCAAGTATGTCATACTTAAGAAACTATAGCTTCAAGGTCTAAGTTTGCTACATATTCTACTGAGCAGGGTTTTTTTAGTCAGAATTTTTTAAGTAGGAATAAAATCTTAGGAGCTTTCAGAAGCTTCACACTAGCCTATTTCAGCCAGCATATCCCAGGCTGTCCTTACTTTTCTGTGAATTCCATCCACTGCAAAAACGACCCTGCTTGTCACAGTAGTAGGCTCTGTTGCTAGAAGTGACTCATTTTCTATAGCAATCTTAACATGTTTTTAACCTCACTTCAACCACATAAACTACCAAAATCCTTATTCTTTTCCTCTCCCCTAAATTGGTATGATTATCAGTTTAAGGAGACACACAGATGATACACTGGATCACATCAGCAGATAAGCTGTTCAGTATCCTCTGACCAAGAGCAAGAACACACGAAAAGTTCTGCAAAGCCAACTCACAATAGCCTAGCCACAACAAAAGGTTCCTCTGACCTCAAAAATTTTAGATGCTGATATGTGACATGAAAGCACAGGACTGACTTTTTTCTTCCTGCCTACATATCTCACCAGCACTGGGGAAAGCCACTGAAGCTGACTTAAGGCGAAGAACTCACACAACAGAAATATAAGGTCAGTGCATTATTCAGTACAGATTTCTTTCTCAGAATGATTCTGTGTCTGAAATAAGCATTGTTCCAAACACAAGATGTGGTTTGGAGAATAAGAATTACAGTTTCTGGATAGACTCTAACTGCCCGACATGAATATAAATAAACCATGACATAGATTTAGTTAACTGTCAGCAACAAGACAATATCACTCATTTTAACCATTGCTAGTAACATGAGTTCAATTGCTCAAACTGAAGGTTACCATTTTCCTAAAAGTATGTTTTCAGTTTGGGGTATGGCAAATAAAATCAACAACTTTGAATTTTGTTTTAAAATCTCTTTTAAAAGGAATGTTATTTTTTAATACGTTTACTGAACAACCTACAGATAACAGGAGTACTCAACCTATCTTTTCTAACTCATTAATTTGATTTTTAAAATTCTTCTCCAAAATAAAGAGTTAGAAATGTCAGTCTCGCTGTCCTGGAGTGTTTTGTCACTCATATTACATGTTTCAATTTAACCCTTACAGCACCTTCATGTCATCTTACCAGAGCTCCTCGTAAGAACTACTTACCCAAAATGCTATGATAGAACTAGACCTGTATCAACCTCAGTGAACTCGAATCTTGCAGAGTACCTGATTATAAAAGCCAAACTCCAGGCAAGCTATAAATATGGACTGACATTAAATCCATATTCACTGATTTAGCTTTAATTATTGCTCTATTTCTTTACATGGTTTTCACACAGGCCATTGGCTGATATCTTCGTGATCGTGTTGTGGTAAAAACATCTCAACTTCAATTTAGACATCTGTGACTTAACGGAGAGGAAAAAATTTTCGTCACAGTTCTTACATGATTACATCCCTTGGATTATATTCAGGCACAGTCCAGGCTTCTCTATCCCCAAAATATAAGTGCAATATTATCATATGCAGTATTATCATCATCTACATTAAATATCACTAAATATTGAGATGAAATCAAATATTTGGCATCACCCCATTCATAATTTTCTTCTCCATGCAATTTTTCTCTCTTGTTATCTCCTGTCATCTTCTACCTCAAGTCTATCCTCAGGTTAGATAGCCACATTTCTGAAACATAGCAAAAAAAGCAGATTAAAGTAATCACCACAAGTAAAAGTTTATGATGCTTTGGAGCAGCTTATGAGAACTTGGCTTACACTTCTAATCTCACAGGAACCAGAAAGCATGTAAATTGAACTAGAAAACTTTTAAACTTTTTTTCTAGTCCACTCAAAAAGTTTTTAGAGAAAGTGAACTTGGCCTGAAACACCACCAAAACAGTTAACACTGAGAGTAACACCATGTAAGACCAGGGAACTTTTCCTTCTGTAAAAGAGTTCATGCAATTCAGTGGAAAAGTAGATAGAGGATGGAAATGAGTTAAGCATTACTTAACTAAACTTTGCTGTTGTTGTTAAACTTTGCTTTTTTATTATTATTTTATTCTTGTATATTTCATAGAAGTTTTTTTAATGGGGTTCTTTGAATAAGTCTTAAACTAATTTATGACAGAACCCTAAAATACTTTCCTTAAATACCTGACATCTTAGTCTTTAAAAGGTTTCAGAAGACCTTAAAAGGCCAAAGATGCTTCCCAACAAACATCTAGCTTCAGGCAGAATAAAAAAATGGTTAAGAGTAAACTCCCAGGGAATATTCTTATAACCCTTCATCCTTAGCATCAGTGTCTTAGCTTCAGCTTCGAACTAGCAATTAACCTGTGTTAGATTATAAAAGACTGGGGTTAGCAGCTGAGGCTTGTAAAACAATTTTCTTCAATGCATTAAGTTTGGCCATTCACATGTGAACAAACTGACAAAGTTCAATGTTAATCATGCTGCTGTTCCATGTAACAAGCAAGCACACAACACATTTAGATACACGAGGAACAGGCAGGGTGTGCATATAAAAGATAAACACTTAAATGCTTGACAAATTGAGGCCAACTCATCCATGATATGTTTTCCATTGTTGAGGGAGAGCTAAATCACTTTTAAGAGTTGTGTAGCTTTTTTGAACAGCAGGAATCGTGACTTACAATAAGTTAACCCTTTCGTGCACTGTGCCCTTAATTAGATTTGAGGTTGCCCTTCCCTCCAAACTGTGTACAACTGACCTTCAGAAATTAGGGCTATCTCTTTGTACAGCTAGGGAGCTAAACATGATCAACATGGTTTTTGGAAAAAAAAAACAACACAAAAAAAAAAAATCCCATTTGATATAGATTTATCTCTACAAAGTTTAGTCTAAGGCAAATCAATTTGCTGTAAAAGACCTTGTTACTAATAGTTTGTGAGAACTTTTATAATGTCATTGTTTTCAAAATACTATTATGCCGAATAATTAAATAACAAATTCTCTATGCAATCATATTATATATCCCCTAAGCATATGCACATTCATACACTTTTAAAGGTTTTTAATGGCATTCTTGAACTTTCAACCTCAAGTTTACTTCATTTTCAAGTTACTATAATTCACATCATGCCTGCAAATATTCTGTGATCCTAATGGATGTCTATCTTTTATAAAGAACTTTTCAGCTAATCAAATGATGACCTATTCCTAGCAAAGCAAAGAAGGATTACTGTTTCTGAAAAATCATTCTCATTACAGAAGAGACCAGCACGTTCACTTGTTTTCAAGCCATATTGCTAATTGCTCGTTAATCTGCCCAGTTTAATACATCAAATTCAAAAGTGGACATTGGGACATAATTACCATTTAAAAACATTTGGCTGAAGAGTGATAAGTGACACATATACATTGAAGGCTTAATGGCTGTTATTTCATGTTTTGTGCCTTCCCCTATTTAACTAGAGAAAAATAAACTGGTTTTTCCTTTTTAAAAATGCTACTTCCAGGAATATTATTATATTATTTAACAACGTAAACAACTTCACAAGCAGACTACATGTGAAAATTGAGATGAGCTATTAAATTATATCCAAAGTATGGACAGTTTTGTTCCATGTCTGACAAATTCTTCAACCTCTGCTAAGCTGATCAGTAAAAACTCAGCTAATTGAATCCATCGATGTGAAAAACCACAGGCTCAAGTCTGTACTGCATACATCAGGCTGAAGGATTTCTGCTCCAGCCATGGCGGTAATAGTCAGTGGGGTCAGGTCAAAGAGGGTTAAAGTGAGTCAGGATATAGCCAAAGGAATACATCAAACACTGATTTTAAAAGGGCAATTAATCTTAGACAGAAATGCTTCCTGGGGAATGAGATCTCAATCTTAAGAGCACACTACATGATGTAGCAGTAAAAATGTACATATACAAGCTTAGAGAGCTTTCATCCTGTGATCACAAACAGAAGGGGAGTGCTGTTTATCAGAGAAATACAAACCCTTGCTAAAATACTTACATTAGCTTCTTCCGGGCTCTTACTCACTGAAAAATAAATTCTGTAATGAGCAGGCTGTGGAGTTTGCACACATGAAATACCTTTTTTTTGTACATGCACTGTAAGTTCTTTTGAACAGCTAATAGACTAAAGTATTTAGAGAGCTCTACCACAGTGAAATGAAAGAATTTAGCATTGAAAAATTCAGAAAAGAGTGGTGAAAAGAGTAATGGAATACCTGCAGGACTCTTTACACTGAATACTAACTTAAAAAAAAAAATAACAACCCCTTCTCAAAACAGCTACCTGGTCAGAATTAAAATTGGAAGTAAATTTTCATCAAAAATTCTTTTCAGCTTTGCCATTCCAAAATAGTAAGACAGTTAGCTGCAAAGATGATAGATTATAATACAATCTTTGTTTTTAATGATAGTTTGACTCATAACCTAAATATTTTTTAGAGTTCAGAAAGTATTTTTCCACTTCAGAGTAGAAAAATAGATCCATAAAGCTTAGAACACAAACATACAGCATTTGCAAAGAAAATTTACTAAGTTAGTATCCTTAATTAGTTAGCAAGATTACTAGGAATCATTAGCTATATAGACAAACACACACAGCTCTGAAATTAATTACCACTGATTTGGCTGCATTAGTTCACAGCACTAAAGAGAACTGGCTATGCAACCACCCCTCCATCTGAGGATACTGATGCCCAGCATCAGAAGTGGCAGAAGGGCATTTATTTGTGTATCTGGTCCATATATGTGGCTTCTTGGCTTAAACGGCTGGTGACAGCTTGCACAGAGATACTGGACCTAGTGAAGTTTCCTAAAGTGTAGAGACCTGCTGCATTTTGCTACTGTAAATGTGGTGATGATACCATCAGGAAAAAGGACAAGGAGCACAAGTGCATTCAAATCTTTACTGACTGTAGCCCCTCTGTGCACAAACCAAACCACTGCATAAGACTTTGGCTTCGACATAAGGAAAAGTTTTACCTCTATTTTTTAACAGATATTCTCCAAGTGGCTACAAGTGCAAAGCAAAATATAAAGTTATCCACTGATTATCCACTGAATGTGAAGTTATTAAAATCTCTGGTTAAAATGAGATATTCAAGCAGGGGACAACTACTGTTAGCAACTGCTGCTGAATCCTTAGAGAAGAGAGTAGGACACATAGTGTATTGTTCTCCTTTACATTATTGGTAAAACTGCTACTTTTCTCCTAATTATTTTTGTAGGTCCTTTAGTTTTGCAGGTTCTATTCTTTCCGGCCCTGTAAGAAGTTTATCTCCTGGAAAAATCAGGTTTTACCTATATGCATCAAGGCAAAATAGAACCAGACTGCAAGAGAGATGCAAGGAAGATGGGAGTGATTTTACTCAGACAACCCCCAAAGACACAGTACATGCACCTAATTTAAATATATACATATAATTCAAAAAATGGGCCAGAGCCCACTCTTCGAACTTCACGGCAAATGGCACAGAACAGCTCATGCCTATTCAGCTAAATTATCTCCCCCTCTCTATTGCCTATTGACAATAGACCCCAGACTCTTAATCCATGAACACTGCTCAAATTTTCTGGGAGAATATTAATTTTCCTTGACCAAAATTATGCCAGAGAACTGCTAATAGTCATACAGCACAAACAACACATGTTCTAACCCTCTTATGTTTACTAGTATAAATAAAAACACTGAGACCGCAACATTTAAATCTGTTTGTGCATTGCAGCATCCTGGTTGAGAATTCACATTGTGGGTCTTCACAGAGGGTTATTACTGTCTCCTGAAAGCTTTGGTAGACCCAAATCTCCAGTTACTCTTGCACCAATTACAGTACTAAAGGCATTGTCACATTTTCTGTGAAACTAACCATAAGAAACATCCTGTAAATCTACGCACTTTGTATACTTCAGCTGTTGCTGACACATTTGTTTCTGTGAGCAAGGATATATGACAAACTAGAATGAAGGTTTGGTTTGGGTTTCTTTCTGTGAAGTTTTTGATGGCTCAGTCATACTGCGTGACCTCTGTGGCCTCTTTGGAGTAAGACAGACTGACTTAGACCACAACTCAAAAAAATCCAATTCTTAACTCTGCTACTGACCTCAGTGTGACCAGGCACAAGCCACATCACCCCTCTATGCCTCTTAGTTTCTCCTTCCTCTTTGTCTCTCTTCACTCATCTTTTAGCTAAGTGATAAATTCTGTAGGAACACACTGCAACATGTACAGTGCATAAGGAACCTGAGGTCTCCTCCTAAAACACAAAAAATACTCCTTTTAAAACTGAAAATTCAACACAACCAAAACACTTTGTCAAGATGCTTTGATCCCAACAGTTCTCCTAAAACTCACATACATGGCAGATTACTAGAAATCAGGCAGGTTTTCTGTCAGTAATTTTCCACAATCTTTTCTTAACTGCCTAGACTTCCAGCTCTATATAGCATTCAGTCAGGAAATTGGTGGTAGAACACTGATGTTCCCAGGAAGAGCAGGCTATTCCAGGATGAAAAACCCCACCTTTCTTCTGGAGAAAATTTTACAAATGCTGGCTTGTGATTTTCACACAGAATAAGCTCAATTTTGAAGAAGTTACTTTGCTCTGTGGAGGATTTTACTGTCTCCATTTCATACTACTACTGTTAATGATAGACTTTAAAAACTTCGTTGTGCCTGAATAAAGTCATTGGCCTTTTGACTAATTTAAAGAGAATAGTCTGGAGTCTGATACTAATAAAACTTATTGGGTGGCCAGCAGAACAAATTTAGCTGAAGCTGAGCACATTCCCAAAGGCTTGTCCGAGAAACAGGGTTATTTCCCTATTTGCTGTACCTCTTCCTACAGTCTACCCTTCTGAATGTGCGTGCCTCTGCATGCACAAAAACCACTTCTAAGTCACAAAGAAACAGCACATTACTCTTGTGATGTTAGCAAAGTTGCTGGATGCAAGAGGAAAGACTAGACTAGAACAGACTGTTGCAGTTGGAAGGGGCCTACAATGATCATCTCCATCCAACTGCCTGAGAAATCTAGGGCTGGCCAAAAGTTAGAACATGTTATTAAGGGCATTGTGCAAATGCCTCTTAAACACTGACAGGCTTGGAGCATTGACCACCTCTCTCGAAAACTGTTCCAGTGTTTGACCACACTCACAGTTGGTGAGTGTAGTTTCCTGCGTTGGTATGGCAGGCCACAACCTTCCTGACAGCGCCACAGAGCATTCCTAGGGAGCGTGGGAGAAGCACTTTCCCGCAGCCTTTCGGCAGCCCGAGCTATCTCAGTTAATTGTCGGCTCGCAACAAGGCGGTGGCGGTAAAGGAGGCGAGAAGGCTCTTGCATGGAGACTGCAGCAGGTCTTTATTCCATGCTAACTCTCCAAGGCTTGGGACCAGCACACGTGCCAGCCCCCATAGGCACAGGGCTGGCACATGGCATGGAGCCCAGGGCAGAGAGAGAGAAGCTGGTGCCTCGCTGATCCCCAAAGCAGAGAGAGCGTGCACATGTGATTGGGAGTCCCTTATTCGGGGCAGAGGGGGCGTGGAGAGAGCACATGGCAGGGCATAGGGGCGGTACAAGGGCAGAGTTATAATAACAGAGCCAATAGGAAGAACCTGAGGGGGTGGTTAGATGGGGGACGGGGGTAACCACGGGTAGAGGGTAGCAGGGTTATGGAATAGGAATGGGGAAATACACCATCACACATAGTAAACAAATGCTTCCTAAGGTCCAGTCTAAACCTCCCCAGTCTGGCTTTGAGCTATTCCCACATGTCCTACCACTGGATACCGGGGGAAGAACTTAGCACCTCCCTCTCCACTTCCCCACCTCAGGAAGCTGCTCCTCACAGGACACGCCTTCCAGCTCCATCACCAGCTTTGTTGCTCTCCTCTGGAGGCACTTGAGTACCTTAACATCCTTAACTGTGAGGCCCAGAACTGCACACAGCACTTCAGGTGAGGCCGCACTGATGCTGAGCACAGTGGAGCAGTCACCTCTTCTGCCTGTCTGTGCTGTGTTTGTGTTTGCTCTCTTGGCTGCCAGGACACACAGCTGCCTCATACTGAGTCTGTCACTGGCCAGCACCCCCAGAACCTTTTCTGCAGGCCTGCTCTCTAACCACTCCTCTCCCAGTTTATATCTGTGCTCTGCGCTACTATGTCCTAGGTGCAGAATCTGGCATTTGGACTTACTATATTTCATCCCACTTGCCAACAGGAAAGGAGCAAAGGACTCATAAGCTACCAAATGGATAATCGTTGTAGTCGATTGAGGTTAAGTTGGAGAAACCCTTAAAACCAAGCTATGTTCACTGTTTCCCGAAAAACTGGATGCAGAAAGATCACTAGCAGCCCCACATACCCACTATGTTTTCTTTTGAGAGCAAGTGAGCCAGAACATTCTGCACGCAACAGAAGCCCTCTCTGATTATGTAGAGTTTGTTTAGAAATGAAGATAGCTAACAAGAAGCACAGTTGCCACATTATTCTCAGATTATTTGCACCTTTCCATGTGTTCATGACAAATTCATTCTATATTAATTAATTCTGTAGTCATGACTATTAATTCTATAATATCAAGCCAACCTCTGGACTTCCACCCCTTTTGATCAAAAAAAGACTACTAAATCAAAAGGTATGCAATTGTTACACAGGAAAAAAAAACTTCCACTTCAATTTAAAAAAGAAAAGGCAACTGGGGCAGGTAGGTGTTTATGGGTGTAAAAAAACCCCAAAAATCAAAAAGTTGGCAGTAAGATGAAAGTCAGATGCAGAAGGATAATCCAAGCAGATGGCCTAGTTAGGAAAAGATAACAGGCAGAAATAATGACTCACACCAGGAAGGAGAAGTACAGGATGACCTCCTCCAACACAGAAAGCACCACTGAGTCAAGGATGTGAGGAGGGAGGAATAGCTTAAGCAGTGGCCTGAAGGTCAGTTGTGGCCTGCAAGATGATTCTCACAGTAGAGGAGACAGTGGACTAGAATTCATATCACTGGTGAGCTTTTAACCATCGTTTAGTACACCCACACTCTACAAGACCTCTAACCCTTCACAATGCTCTCACAGCCATGTGGGATGAAAGTGTGGCTAATAAACTGCCTAAAACTGCCTATGGCTTGTGATATTTCTAAACTTAGGTGGCCTGGGAAAGTATTTCAACTCTGTACCTCCNGCTAACTCTCCAAGGCTTGGGACCAGCACACGTGCCAGCCCCCATAGGCACAGGGCTGGCACATGCCATGGAGCCCAGGGCAGAGAGAGAGAAGCTGGTGCCTCGCTGATCCCCAAAGCAGAGAGAGCGTGCACATGTGATTGGGAGTCCCTTATTCGGGGCAGAGGGGGCGTGGAGAGAGCACATGGCAGGGCATAGGGGCGGTACAAGGGCAGAGTTATAATAACAGAGCCAATAGGAAGAACCTGAGGGGGTGGTTAGATGGGGGACGGGGGTAACCACGGGTAGAGGGTAGCAGGGTTATGGAATAGGAATGGGGAAATACACCATCACACATAGTAAACAAATGCTTCCTAAGGTCCAGTCTAAACCTCCCCAGTCTGGCTTTGAGCTATTCCCACATGTCCTATCACTGGATACCGGGGGAAGAACTTAGCACCTCCCTCTCCACTTCCCCACCTCAGGAAGCTGCTCCTCACAGGACACGCCTTCCAGCTCCATCACCAGCTTTGTTGCTCTCCTCTGGAGGCACTTGAGTACCTTAACATCCTTAACTGTGAGGCCCAGAACTGCACACAGCACTTCAGGTGAGGCCGCACTGATGCTGAGCACAGTGGAGCAGTCACCTCTTCTGCCTGTCTGTGCTGTGTTTGTGTTTGCTCTCTTGGCTGCCAGGACACACAGCTGCCTCATACTGAGTCTGTCACTGGCCAGCACCCCCAGAACCTTTTCTGCAGGCCTGCTCTCTAACCACTCCTCTCCCAGTTTATATCTGTGCTCTGCGCTACTATGTCCTAGGTGCAGAATCTGGCATTTGGACTTACTATATTTCATCCCACTTGCCAACAGGAAAGGAGCAAAGGACTCATAAGCTACCAAATGGATAATCGTTGTAGTCGATTGAGGTTAAGTTGGAGAAACCCTTAAAACCAAGCTATGTTCACTGTTTCCCGAAAAACTGGATGCAGAAAGATCACTAGCAGCCCCACATACCCACTATGTTTTCTTTTGAGAGCAAGTGAGCCAGAACATTCTGCACGCAACAGAAGCCCTCTCTGATTATGTAGAGTTTGTTTAGAAATGAAGATGGCTAACAAGAAGCACAGTTGCCACATTATTCTCAGATTATTTGCACCTTTCCATGTGTTCATGACAAATTCATTCTATATTAATTAATTCTGTAGTCATGACTATTAATTCTATAATATCAAGCCAACCTCTGGACTTCCACCCCTTTTGATCAAAAAAAGACTACTAAATCAAAAGGTATGCAATTGTTACACAGGAAAAAAAAACTTCCACTTCAATTTAAAAAAGAAAAGGCAACTGGGGCAGGTAGGTGTTTATGGGTGTAAAAAAACCCCAAAAATCAAAAAGTTGGCAGTAAGATGAAAGTCAGATGCAGAAGGATAATCCAAGCAGATGGCCTAGTTAGGAAAAGATAACAGGCAGAAATAATGACTCACACCAGGAAGGAGAAGTACAGGATGACCTCCTCCAACACAGAAAGCACCACTGAGTCAAGGATGTGAGGAGGGAGGAATAGCTTAAGCAGTGGCCTGAAGGTCAGTTGTGGCCTGCAAGATGATTCTCACAGTAGAGGAGACAGTGGACTAGAATTCATATCACTGGTGAGCTTTTAACCATCGTTTAGTACACCCACACTCTACAAGACCTCTAACCCTTCACAATGCTCTCACAGCCATGTGGGATGAAAGTGTGGCTAATAAACTGCCTAAAACTGCCTATGGCTTGTGATATTTCTAAACTTAGGTGGCCTGGGAAAGTATTTCAACTCTGTACCTCCGCAGCACTGAAAAGCAGAGACCAGTCTGCAGAGAGCACATGCAATCAGACTTACTGGTTACACATGGGGAGCAAAGACTTCCTCAGTTTGCTCACCACAAGAGCAGCAAGGACCGGGATGGTGCTGTGCTGCTCCAATGCCCACAGTAAGCCCCCTGTCAAGCTAATTCTGACCTCAGGCAGAGCAAGCCCAGTCATATTTCATGTCTCCCCAAAGACATTCACACTGCATAAATTTACCTCCTTCTGTTGCACAATTTCTCATTTGTATCAAAATTAGGACACTACATGGCAAATCTAATCTAAATTCAATTTTCTGTTTAACTAATTTACTGGAAGTCAATGCTTAGAAAACTGAGGGAGAACAAAAACAATTAATATGTAGTCTCTCATACATTATACATTAAAAAAAGCTGAGAGTTAATTGAAAACAGTTGATCCCTAATTTTACAAAATCATTCAGTACAGCAAGTCTTAAGAGAAAAATCCTGGAAGTCTTTTTGATCCTTGTTTTATTTCTGAAAGAACTAATGACACTGCTGTAGAAAGAGGTCAGTTCACACAGCTTTTCTGAATGAACAACAATGCTGTGAAAACTGGGATTGATTGATAGCCTACTGTTTGCGTCATTATGTCCAAATGTTTACCATTTGAGTCTTCAAGGAAGCATGAGACAAAAATCAAAACAAGTTTTATGAAGACTTCAACAACACTGGCAAATTAAAATTGTATCCAGAATTGTTTAGACATTATAGCAGTGGAAGAAAACTGCTTTCTTCTGCATTATACCGTTTTTATCTTTGCATTATGCCCAATGTCTTAAATTTCTGGTGTGGAAGAGGAAAAGTCTTTCCCTCCCCAGAACTCTGTTTTCTATCAGTTTAACCCTTTGCCTCTTCAAAGCATTCTGTTGAACTCAACACTGTTTCCTCTTGCAGTTGTTGCTTTGTAGTTATGTAAGATCATACTGTGTTCCTCCCTTTCTCCTAGTAAGATGAGTCACTATTTCTAAATGAACTGTTCACAATATTAGGATGTTCATTTACAGGAACTTCATAAATGTGTACTAAACAAAGCATTTTTTTTTCAATAGTTGTGAATTATTCACTTTTTTTTTCCAATTTGATAAATGATGACGTTCAGAACTGATACTACTTCTGGAAACAAAGGCCCCTTAATTGGCAACAGGAACACTATCACCAGATACAGAAAATCATGGGGAAATGCAGCATGACTTCCTTGAAGCAACAGATCGATAACACTTAATTTTATTATCTGCCATAAACGATAGTGTTGCTGTAAGCAGGTGGCCTAATCCACCTAATCTCAGTAAAACAGAGAATTTTAGACAGTGGGGGAGAGTAGCCATAGTATTATCTCCTTCAGGGATGGATAATTTTGTTATTCATCAGTTTGGGGAAGAATACCCATAAGTCACATGTTCTACCATATCAGGTATGTGACCTTATGCTATAGTTGCAGGCAACAACATGGTCTTATCTTCTCTTCCTTACCTGCACAGAAACTACAACAACACAGTCTAAGAGACCACAACCAAAATCAAGCTTCATCTTAGCCTGTTCCTGAATAATCCACTAAATCTTCCCACAAATAGTAATAACTCTGAAGTTACTTAAATGACTGCCTACATTTCTGAAACTGGAACTACTGCAGACAATTGCACTTTACCACACAAGAACTGTCCAATTAAAGAATCAACTTTTGTCTGTGTAAGTGGCATCCACAAGCATAGGAAAAAAGATCAGACAATGAGTTTACAGGCTGCAGCATGAATAATCAGTATAATCTGATTCTAACCCTGGAGTCGTCATAAATGGGTGTTTCATATTAAAATAAAAAAGCCATCTGTCATGAGCTTAGATTCAAAATTACATGATGCACAGCCTATGAGAAGCAAAACTACAGGATTTTTGACTGTTGGCTGGAAAGGATACTTGTACAATTTCAAGAGTGTAAAATGGTGAATGAGAAGGGGGAACTAGACAACTTCATTCTGACTTCCCTGAGTAACTAACCAGGAATTTGTCATCTTGGAGAACAAATTAAAACCAAGAGAAAGTGGGAAATGGAAGAATGCTGATAAGAGAGGCACAGTCCCTAGATGTCTAAATGTTTTAGATTTTCATATTGAGTGATACAAAAATTTGTTGGAAAACTCTAGGAAACTGAAGTAGAATTCTAGATAATAGAACACCACAGGACAAAAAGATAAAAAGCAAAAAGAAAAAAACTAAACTAAACAGAAAGTGACTACTGACTAATTACTAGCCCAGAGAACTAGATCTACTCCTGTCAGAAAATCAGCCAAGGTCTGAAAATCTACAAAATTAGTTAAATAAATTACAGTGAGCTTAGTCAAAGAAGTAGGAGAGTTAGTTTTAGAGGATGCAAAAGCAGATACTGAAAGAGTAACAAAGACAGCAAGAGCCACCTATTACTAGAACAGATGATGAAGGAACATGAGCAGGATAAAGAAGAGACATTGACAGAAAATAAGGTAAGTCAACACAAGTTGAAAAGAGAACTAAAAAATAAGTACCCCTCTTTCCTGATGCTGCCATCAGGAACAAATAGAATGAAACACCCCAAAACCTAACTGACCAGCTTGCCTCAAATTCAAGTATGAACAACTAGGGAAAAGCAAAGATAAAAACCAAGTACACACACACTCCCCTTCAACAGAGGATGATCACAACTGAAAACTAAACAGAATTTACTATGTTCAAAGCACAGAACTTGTAAAGTTTTACCTTAAAAGACTGAAAACTGAAATGAAATTGCCCATCTTCCAGTAAGGATTTCCAGTAACTCTAGACGGTCAGGAATAGTAGTCCATGAATAGCAAGCTAAGTATATCTATATAACTACACAACTCCCAAATTTGATTTCAATTATATGCAGCCTTTAGACAAACTGAATTAAACAATAATTATGGAAATACAGTAAATAAAAAATATACTAATACACAATATAGGTTTATCCATACTAACATTTCAGACTGAGGTGAATTTAATTTATGAACTGCTGCATAACTGATAAAATACAATTTATTATTTCAGTAACTAAACGTAAAAATATAACATGCCTTAAAAAAAGATTACAGCAGGCCACAATACAGAGGAAGTGATTATTGCATTAGTTTGAAAATACTGATTTTAATATTTATTAAATATGACAAGAAAGACTTCACTGCTTCTCAAACTTTATGTCAACGCAGGAAGATCAGAACAAAGAAAATAACTGAAACAAATTAAATGTATCAATATTCAATGGAAGGTGATGACCTGGTCTTACTGTCTGTTGCCACATAACCATAACCACCACCTACGAAGCAGCTAAATAGGAAAAAAAGAAAAACTATTCAGCTAATGAGCAAACAGCTGATTTAACACATTTGTTGTTTAAATACTCATTTAGACACAAAATTAGAGAGGTTTATATTAGAACAGTTCTAACCTAGCCTTCTGGAAGAAAGTACTGTACAGTACTGCAGCAGGAGTAAGGCAAGGTGAAATAAGTGCATTTTCCTTGAAGGTTCTCTGAACATTTTATTACTCTTAAAGATGTTTCCAGTACCTAAAGCAGGCCTACAAGAGAGCTGGTGAGGGACTTTTTACAAGGGTATGTGGTGATAGGACAAGGGGAATGGTTTTAAACTGAAAGAGGGCAGGTTTAAATTTGATATTAGGAATAAATTCCTTACTCAGCAGGTGGAGATAGCAGCACAGGTTGTGCAGAGAAGCTGTGGCTGCCCCATCCCTGGCAGTGTTCAAGGCCAGGTGTTGGATGGGGCCTTGAGCAACTTGGTCTACTGGAAGGTGCCCGTGCCTATGGCAGCGGGGTCGGAACCAGATGAACTTTAAGATCCCTTCAACCCAAACCATTCTATGATTCTGTGTTTGCTACTAACACAGACAGCCATTCTTATTGTTGCTTTAGAAAAACAGGGTATCGTTCATGGTCAAGATAATTAATGTAATTGCCAATAGTTTTAAGAACTACACTGGCTTCCTGGTGCTTGTTCTAATTCCAAGTACTGCTTTTCTTTACACTTTCTGACCATTACTACTACTGTATAAAATGCTTGATATGCATTTTGACAAATGGGTTCCCAACTACTGGCGCTCTGCTCCAACTCCACTGCAGTGATTGAGGACAAGAGAAGATAAAGCCAACACTCCTCACAATCTGAAGAGTTAAAGGATGGACTGTAAACATAAGCCATTCTTTGCTTTGGTATAACAACACCCATAACAAAAAGCCTTTTGTCCACCAGTTTTTTCTCTGATTAGCAGCTTAAGGAGATAAAACTATTTAGCAATCCAGAAAAGTGAGCACTGTACAGAATTCATTAAGCAGAAAAAAAAATATTTACATATATATTTTTTTTAAAAATATATATAATTGAATAAAGGACCAGTTTGAGGAGAGACAGGAAAGTATGGGTTGGGAGAATAACAGTTCAAGTTTTCATTTTTTACAGCACTTCAACAAACAATAAAAGCCTTGAATAAATAGTTTCATAAGCTAATTTAAATAAAACGCAGTTTTATTTAAAACACTTAGCTAAACAGTTACCCACAGTCTGTAACAGTCCAAAATAATATTGACACAGCATTTTACAAAGACCATTTTCACTATCAATCTTTTAATGTCATTATTCAACCTGTTCTTTTGACAATGCTCCTTACATTGTGTTTTCAACAGTTGGTAATCAATGGATATATTCAATCCACATATATATAAATACATTTTTTCACTGAAACATTTTTCTCAGCACAGTTAAAAGGAAGACTTAATTATATCCATGTTTCCTAAAGCAAAGGCATATAGACACTGTGGGTGGTTCTTGAAAGCCTTCCCTCCCTCTTCTTGTGGTGGTCCCTAAGAATCTGGCAGCAGGAACAGCTCACATATACAGCTACAAATGCTGAGTCTGAAAACCATATATTCTCTGTGTTCCCACGGCACAAAGCTCAGTTACGGATGTCACCACAGACAACCAACCACCACAATTACCATGAAGCTTCCAGTTGAATGAAAAGTCATTGGAAAAGAGAAAACCATAGAGGAAAAGGGAAAAAAAAAAGTCAACAGATGGAGAAAAGCAGAAAGAAAGAAGCTCATATTGATTGTGTTGCACTGAAGAAAAGATGCAGTTAATGTCACCAGTGAATTAATTCACTAAAGAGGGAGGTTAAATACAGCTTGGAAAAATATCTAAATGACTTTGAAAAGAACAGTAAAAAGATAAAAAACCTCCTGCTTCTCCAGTATCTCATACCTTTAAGCATATCTTTGATGAGATACTACTTTTATCCCCTTTGTTTAGAAAAATTAAGTAAATCTAAACTTTGATAACTGAATAGTCTGAAAATCCAGATGTGAAAAAGTTTTTCGTAATTTTCTAATGAACCTTTGATAATGTATTCTGTTTTGTTACAGTATTATTTTAATGCCTCCACCAGAATAAAGTGTAGATTAAGACAAAACATACAAGTTTACAAGAAAAATATTAGAAGATATTAAATAATGTCCAAAGAGGGTAATTTTTAATGTGTGACTACAATCTATTTTTCCTTCAGAAACCATTTTAACAAGCGCTTCCTTTAGAAAGAGACTGAATTATCATCATTTTAGAGATCACAAATTGAAGTCAAAGTGATCTTATGGCCAGAAATATACATTTTTTGGAGGCTGGGGCAGAAGGGTAGTTATGAGGCTTAACTTTACTTCCGAAAGTGCCTGGGGTTCGCACACTCAAAGGCCCAGAGCTCTCACTGATTCCAAGTACAAGCAAGCAAACTGTTCAACAGAACATTCATGCTGATCACTGGATTTTTCCGATGCTCCTCTCTATAAAATGGGTGGGTTTGTAACACTCAGCTTGTCTGCGATCACATATGAATGAATTCTCCAGGAAAAAGGATTAAATTCAGCTCCCAAAGGCAGTATTCAGCTGTCTACATTATAATACTTCCTGAAGCACATTCATTCTTGATTTATCCTTTCAAGAATCAGGACTGTGATTTTTCACTACACACACCTGACACTAAAACATGCCCAGCCTGGGCAGAAAGACAATAGTCTCACAGAAGACAGAGATGGGAGGCACAGAGTGATTATAAAATGAATGGTAAGTGTGTAAGGAAATTACGATTGTATAGGCAGTCTACAGCTCTGACACCTTCTGAACTTCGAAGTATTCAACTTCAAATGGAGACAACTGCTTTACAAGTAAAACCTTTATGTGTAGTATCCCAGGTTTCCAAAACATGCTTGCAAATTAAAACTCTCCTACGCTGGTATCTCCTCTGTATTTTGAAAAGATAGAACATCTTTTGACAGAGGAAGCTTGTTAAATTCTCAGTGATCTAGCATCAGAGAGAAAATGGTTTTACTGTATGGGTTTCATGGAGACTTCAGTAGCACAGATATGCTGTGGTTCTGTAGTCTCAGGAGTTTAGTCTACCTGATGGAAAAGGGTGATGCTTTTCCTCATTATGGCTGCTAATATTTCTACAGGCAAAACTCAAAAGTGGCACTAAGCACTGGTGAGTTAGTTGGTTTTTTAATAGCTCGAAGCTGTATTAGAGCATGAACACTTAATATGGTGCACATTACATTTGAATAATGGATGAGTGGATTTAGTCAAGCACGAGAATAATCAGATTCACTTACTGGCTAAGTTGAATAATCAGTGAACAGAGTGTGATGACTTCTAGCAGTCAAGCCTAAACCAGCACTGTCCTTTCCTGTCCATGATCCTCAGCAGTAAGAATCACTGCTGTCATGGGCATCCATGTTTTCAGGTCAGTTTCCTTTATGTCTGAACCTTTCTCTATCATCTCTCTGTTTAGTTCTAATTCTGCTTCTTCCTTTTTTGCTTTCCATGTTGCCACGCTTAAATTTCTACTTTGTATTCCTGTCTGGGGTACAGCAAACCCTGAACAGGTTTTCCTCAGTCCTTTATCTGACTATCCCCAACTCCACCTGAACTCCTCTTCCCCTGCATCTTGTCATTCTGCCAGCACAAACTGCCCTTCTTTTCAACTTCTGATTCAATTTGCTTCTCCAAATCCCTTCTCCGAATCCCTTGGCCAGCAGGATATCTACTCACCATTCTTTCACAGACGCACAAACTCTGTCCGTGTTCCACAAGCAATACGCTTCTTTTCCTCCCTCATCCTTTTATCATCTCCTACCCACTTACTCTGTCCAGGTGTTCGCATTTATAATGTCAGGTTTTGGCTTTTGCCCCAGTCTCTTTCATTCTGCCACATTGTTTACAGCCACTCTCCCCATCACATTTAATGATTCCCAGGTCTGTCAGTTTCTTCCAAATTATTTGTCCAGTCAGTCTGCCTCCCCCCTCCAATGGCTCTATGTATCAGTCTAATCCCACACCTCCTGAGGAGCCCACGTTATTTTCTGCATTTAGTTCAGACAGCTTGCCTAGCTTTCCAGCATACCAGAAGGGGAGGAGAACACTCACAGTACAAGAGGAACAACTGAACAACACTGCAATACAAAGCTGCATTACAGGAGAAAATGCGCTGAGTTCTGGATAGCTCATACCCATGTGACGGACCAGATTTAATAAACTCTTAAGTTTGCAAGTTGCTCAGTAAAAATTGGGCCAAATTTAAGCAAATGTATACAGGAACAGACAAGCATATTCCAACATTCCAAAACCCACCAAATTTCACATCCCTCCTCATAAGTGTAAGAATACTACCTACTTTAATTTTCTCTTCTTCCAATTTTTTTTTTGTCCAAGTTGAGTAAATACAGGATTTTTTTAGCTTTTAACAAAAACGAAGCAAGCAATTAGCCAGCATATTTCTGTTCTGCTACTAAAGGTTAGTGCTTTTGTGACACCTGAAAAGAAGGCCTACTGATGGGAAGCATCATCACTGGTATTTATATAGAACTGTATTACATTCACACTTTTAATAAGGGCAGTAACTAGCACATTCACCATCTGCAGATTTGGCAAATCTACATACAAATTACCGTTCCTTAACTCCTGGAATAACTTGTGCATAAATGCTTTTGAGTTTCTTTCATTTAATCAGTGCTCGACTGCCTTCCAAGTTAAAATGCATCCATCCTTCTCATTGATTTTGTACATTTTCAGTAGGGTCTGTAGGATACTGACAGTTAAGTACTTAAAAGATGGTTAAACTCACTGGTGCTAACATTCATGTGTCTCCCTTTATCTTTTGGACAGTTAGTGGACAGCATTACTTAAAATAATGCTCCAAAATTTATAATAGCTTTATGAAAACTGGATACATGGTTAGCAACATTCCGTATTTTTCTTACCTTTTGTTATTTTTGGAAATTGTTCCCATGTGTTAACAAGTATTAAAAGGGTAAAAAAATACTTTGCTATTTCAGTGAATTTTTAAGATCACAATACTTGGAGAAATCTGTGACAACTGTTTAATTTTGAATCAAGCAGCTTCTGTGTACAACAAAATTGTACAGATTTTTATAGTGATTTCAAATTTAGTGCTTTGCTGTCAGAAAATGCTGATACTACACCAGTAAATTCTGTGCCAAGATCTTCTCCAGAATATCACACATTTCTCGAAAGTTCCTCATTTACAGGTAAGACAACAGCAAGAACAAGATGAAAAACCTTTTTAATTAAATAATTTTGATCCTATTTTGCAGAATACATAACTATGACATTTATCCCCCTTAAAACATATATCACAGTTCCAATACTTGTAAGCTTTGAGACTAAAATGACATCAAAAAATGTCTATTTTCTGAATAAATGCAGATCAGCATATCATCATTATCATCATACATAAACTATTACATACTTGTAAAAATCTCTTTCTGGTACATTTTAAAAGGCTGGACTTCAAGAATGGAAAAAAGCATTCTGAAAACATCTTCAAACTGTCTATCAGTTTTAGAGTTTTACATATAAAAAGTTTTTGGAATACAAAATTAAAGGTAACTTAAAACCTGCTGACACTTTCAGAAATTTTTTTTTTAAAGTGGAGAAAATAACATGTGAATGTTTTTATTATGACCAACATAACGGCAAAAGAGTACAGGAATTTTAGAATAAAACTTCTAGAGATTAATTTTTCAGGAGTGACTAAGGACTCAGTCTTATCCTCTTGAAACCATGCAGGTGATGCAGGGCACACTAAAGAGGCAGGAATGAATGAAATCTGAAACTCTGGTACTGACAATTAGTTCTACCTCCAAAACACCCATATTAAAAACAAAACAAAACCACCAAAAACCCCAATAAATCAAAAGAAAGAGAATTAGCTTATTGGACAAGGAGTTATTTCTGCAGTACCTTCAGGGGTGATAGCACTAGGACACACATCTTTTAGCAGGTCTCCCAAAGTATGCAACTGTCCTCCTGAAGCAATTGGTCGAAACAGCTTCTGTATAAAAGGTCTCTCTGTTGTTGCCTGTTTTAATAAAAAAAAAAATCAAACCCAACAATTTAAGGACCATGCAAATATGTAGTATTAGCATTTGAGACAGATAGACAATAGAACAGAACTAAAGGCTGCAGCAGAAGAAAAATGTGGTATTTCCACATTTTCCCCTTTCCCTCCCACCCCCCCTTGTATTTCATTCATATCATGAAATGCATGTAAGTTTTTGTTTATTAACAATTACAAGTAAGCTGTCACTCCAGAAAAACTGTGAATATAATTTACAGTGTCATGGGTACAAGAGTGTTTATTTTTTTTAGAAGTCCCAAATCTTCTGTTATGGGAATACAACCTGCTTAAAAAAAAAAATTAATATATATCCCTAATTTAAAAAAAAACATGCACAAAGTGAGCACAAACTTAGGAGTTCAACATATCCCTATATATTTTGCCAAGCCAAAGCAATACTGTACCCTTACAGCTCAACAGGTGATTTTTTCCCAGTAGATTTTATATCAAAAATTTCAAACTTTTCAGCTGCAAGAAACACTACCAGCTTAGAAAAAAAGTGTTGTGCTTTGACAGGCAACCTAAAATCTGCTTGCTTAAGAAATTAATCACATGTAAAGAACATATATGGCGCACTTCTGCTGCAGATGCACAAAGGAATTCAGAATGATTTCAACTACGCATCCTTCAGTTTAAAACCATTCCCCTTGTCCTATCACCACATGCCCTTGTAAAAAGTCCCTCTCCAGCTCTCTTGTAGGCCACCCTTAGGTACTGGAAGGTCTCTTGGGAGCATTCTCTTCTCCAGGCTGATCAAGCAGAACTCCTTATTCCCCAGATGCACTAGCATAGTTTCCGGGAGGATTTGCTCCATGACCTTTGCTGGGCACCAATGTAAGACTGACTAGCCTGTAGTTCCCCAGGTCTTCCTTATTTCCCTTTTAAAAAAATGGGGTTACATTTCAGCAGGAACTTCACTGGACTGCCACAACTTCTCCAATGTGATGGATGGTGGCTTAGCCATACTTCATGTGCCACCTTTCTCAGGATCTGTGGGGATGTCTCTCATCCAGTTCCATACACTCGTGCACCTTCAGGTTCCTTAGGTGTTCTTGGACCCAATCTTCTAGAGTGGGCATTTTTTCATTCTCCCAGTCCCTGCCTTTTCCCTTTTGGGACTTGGGCAGTGTGGCTGGAATACTTACTGGCAAAGACTGAGGCAAAAAAGACACTGAATATCACCATGTTCTGGGTAAACAGGTCTCCCATTTCCTTCTGGAGAGGGCCCACAATTTTTCTAGTCTTCCTTTTATCCCTGACATTCCTATAGAAGCTCCTCTTGGTGCCCTTAATGTCCGTGGCCAGACTTAATTCAATCAGATATTTAGCACTTATTTAAGATCTGTGGTTATGTTAAGATAGCTCTCTTCTTTGGGTATCTGTAAAAGCAGCTCCAGGGGCAGCAAGAACCTGACACTGCAAAGACAGGCAAAGTTTTTTTCCTGATAACCTGATATCTCCAACCAAAATGGGCACCTGAGCCAGAGAAGTTAAAAATCACATTCGACCAACCCAAACATTTAATCTAGCTCCAAATCGTTGCTGACAATTTTCTGCTAGCAGCTAACTCCCAGAAGCAGCTGATGTGCCCTGCATTACAGGTGACTGGGCTCCAGCAAATGAGACTTTCATCACACACTATCTTAATTGCCACAAGCAATACAAGCCACCGCCCCTTTCAAATTTACTTTCCTGACTCTCAGAAAGTGTTTCCCATCCTACTATGGCTATTAAAAAATAGAAACAAAGCAACTCAATATCAAAAGGTATTTTATCTCCCAGTGGAGGTTTATGGGGAGAAAAAACAATCACTCAAACAAACAAATGAAGAATGACAACACAACTGTCACTCACAGGCAGGCAGGGAGTCTTTGGCTAGGAGTGGTACACTAACTCAGAAGTAATTCCAGGGCGGTACACTGCAGAACTGTTGACACACAGCTACTTGTTACTTCTTGCTAATAGTCTTCAAATATGGAAAAATAGCCTTTTCCCAGTTTTTCTTATGAAGACTGATCAGACATCGCTTACTAGCTGCTGTAGTCAATTCTCTGTGTCCTCAGGGTAGCAATATGGGGATATCAACAGTGCTAATGAAATAGCTGAACATTTGAAAAATGATGGGAGGCACACAGCCAGCAGGATCTGTCCACCTCAGACAGATCCACACTTGAGAAGTGAACTCTGGCACATTATGTTGAAGAAACATACATGCCAAACATTTTTTAAAAAGAAAAAGAAAAAAAAAGAAGAGAAAGCCCCTAAAACATTGTTATAGTCAAACAATTTTGTACCAAGTTTAGTTTTTAAAAATAATCAGGTATTCACAGAAGTCCAGTCATAGCTGCCAGAAGCTTAACAGCTGAAGTAGCAAAAGTGGAAATAAACAGAAGTATGCAGGCAAAGGTTGTTATTATCAGACCTTTAAGATAAGAATTTCCCAAGTGTGTACTGCAGTTTCTCATTGTTTATTAACAAGTTATGGTCAATTTTTTCCCTAGTTATAACAATTTAATGCCAAGAGGGAAAAGCCAAAGTTGTATTTTCTCAAGTCTCCCATATAGTTGCTGACTGCTGCAAACAATATCCTTAGCTGCTATCATGAAACATTATAGAAAATGAATTCAATTTTGCATTTTAAGTGTTAAGCAACACAGATGTGGTAAAGTAAATAAAAATCACTGGTCTTCATCAATGTTCAAATTATAAAAGTAACTGCATGTTGTTTATACAAAGACTGTGGTTCACAAATCTAATCCTACAGGCAGAGTATTACCCCAACAGGCTCACACACTTCTTCCCTCACATGCAGCAGATGCTTTATGCATTAAAAGAATCAAAAGAAAAGTCCCATCCTACATTCCACAATATTTATAGGATAACTTTTCAAGGTATTTAGTCATACAGGAGCATAAATAGTTTCAGAAAAATCTTGCCATCACCCTTTTTTAAGTGTAGTAATGTAAGACCAACTTGACTACAACTTTCTACTCTAGTATTGCCATCCCTGCAAGCGTCCTGGCCAGGCTGGATGGAGCTTTGAGCAACCTGGTCTAGTGCAAGATGTCCCTGCCCATGGCAGGTGGGTTGGATTAGATGACCTTTGAAAGGTGCCTTCTGACTCAAACTATTCTATGATTCTATTTACTACAACAAGATGTGAAGGAACAGCTATCATGAATAACTGCTTAAATAATGTTGTGTTTTGTACAATATTTGCTTAATCAATCATGAGAAAAAGTACTACCTGTAATCTAACCCATAAATATATCACTGCATAACTGATAATGATTTTAAATAATCTACATCAGATCTAAAGCAAATATGCATTCAATATCTATCATTTGCCTACGAAAATGATCATAGCTTCAACAGAATGTAGTGCTTTCTAAATTATTTTATTTTACAGTGTAGCTTCCACGTAGCTGTGAGCTGTTCAAAAGATTCTGGATGCATCTGCAGGATACAACAAACAGGTCAAAGTCAATCAGTAATTGCCAGCCTCTACAGAGCAAATGCCTTCAAGTATATGAGCATATGAAGACAATCACTCAGCCTAAAAATTGCAGTGCATTTCACACTGATCATATCCACAATTTAGTATCAAATTATTGAATTTATATGAAAGCAAATCTTCATCTCTGAATTAACATATTTTCTAGAAAGTTGGACTTGACTGCAATTTCTCATTCTTCTCTACTACCACAAATCTGATGATTTGCAGAACAAATGAAGACTTTACTCTTTTTAAAAGAAAGTTTAAAACCCTAACAATGATAGGAAAGTGACAGCAAAAACAAATTACACCACAGTGAGAAAGATTAAAGTTACTTCTTCAGGTATACTGGCATTGAGAAGAGTCATAGGTGATGGCAATTTTTAAGAGGCCCTTTAAGGCAGTGTAAAGCCTCACAGGACCAGAAACAAGCTATATAGTTACATACTGTGCTAACGATTGTAACTCTTTCTTCCCTATCATCCTGGGGAAAAAAAAAAAAAAAAAAAGAGTTGTCAGCTTGCCTGGTCCTTTTCAGAATCAGCACAACATCAAACACTGCATGAAATCCAGAATTTAATTAGTCAGATATTTTATACAGGGTGCATCTTAAAATGAAAAACATAACTCATGAACCACTGGGTTTTAATCTGGAAAAATCAGAGTTACCAGTATTTTCATCAAGAGGAAGGGATTTGGATTTTCTGCCTAAACACTCAGCTGCTCCTCAATATTCAAACAAATAAAAGTTACCATACATACTGAACCCACAAAGTAAAAAAAGTTTCTTACAATCCCAACATGTGTATAAGCTGGCAACCTAAAACCATAAAAGTTGAGACTTCCCTACATATTCCATCATATTTTCAGTAACTTGCCAAATTCATAGTCTGTGCTGCTTTGTAATGAACAACTTTAAATTAGAAAAAGCTCTCTTAATTTTACAGAACCATTTTGTTTAAACTCATTTAAACTCAACCAAGAAGCTACAGAAGTAACAAGAGTTTGCATAATGATGCAAGTTATTTTATATAAAAAAGAACAGGAAAATTAACTAGTGCCTGAAAATAAAATTATGCAAATATTTGCTCAAAAATATTTTTTTCCATACATTTTCGATGTCTTCTTCTTTGTAGAAATGTTTTCAATTTAAAAATCTCAATGCACAATGTAAAAGTGACTAACTGAAAAGCTGTTGATTTGCTGTAGTCACAGAACCATCACAACACCATGCCTGTCCAAAAGCAAGATACTGCAAATCCCCATCTGAAATACTGTTTTTTCAGTGGTGCTGAAATCCTGGGATTTTGCTGGTATTTCAGGATGGGTATCTTTGATTTCTTTTTGCTTAATATTAGACCAGACTCGTTGAGTATTTAATTGTGGAGAAGGCACAACAATGTTTCTGGGTGGGAGTTGATGGGTTTTTGTTGTTTTGTTTCTTTCCTTTTAAAAGAACTTTAAAAAATAAACTTCCATCTCTTTCATAAAGGTGATTTTCAACTTAACAAGCTACAGTACACACAAAAATGATCTTGTTTTATCTATTTGAAATCTGCCACCTTTCAAATTTTATTAGTATTTTTTGAGCTTCTGTTACAAGAGGCATAAAACACGACAACGTGATATGCCTTTATCCTGTAATCATTGCTCCTCTCCTCTTTTTCAAATCTTCCAAGCAATAGAGGGCTTCTGCCAGACAACCCATTGCTTTATTCTATACCTTTGATAATTTTTCTATTTCACTTACTCTTTAAGACATTAGGACTGGAACAACATTCCAAAAAACAAAAAAATACTATTTCTAGTATTTCTTTAATCTCTGCAAAGTCCATCAAGTTGATGCTCTAGTTATGACTTTGTGTGCTTTGAATAAGGCTGTCACTGCTTTTGTTAGCATTCAAAATTTTGAATTGCTTACCTGCAACATCACTGTTAAAAGAACAAGGTACAACTCAGGGTAAAACAGAATTAATTAAATTTTTTTTAATAAAGGAACCAAGTAATGCTTTCATATGTCCAACATGTAACTAAAACCCGTAAGACATAAAGAAGGAGAATACATATTCTCAACACACCTACCCAGAATTACCAAAAGAATTCAGTCACTCACAGGACGTGCTGTGGGTTGCAGGACTAGTTGTAAAATCAACAAATGTGTTAAATTATCTGTTCTTCCCATATTACATTCTAAATTTCTCTCATAAATTAGACATTTTCAGTGGTTGTAAAAATTACATGCCTGAGTTTAACCTTGGAAAAAAAGAGAATCCTTTCACCTTTTTCTGAGTTTGTATCAGAATTTCTGCAGTTATGTTGCAAAGAAGATGCTTTGGTTTCCTCATGAAATTGAAGGTCTTTATTATGATGGACAGGAATTTTACACTCCTTAATACTTTTTAAGAGGCTTGAAACAACAACAAAAGAAGATTCAACAGGCTACAATTTATACATTTAATTACATTAACTCCAGTCACCTAAATTAGTAGTGCAGAAGTTTGTCACTAGTTTGAAGCTGAAGATAATTCTATGAACACATGCACATATGCTTTAATATGGTCATGCTAAATGTGTACTTGGTTACCTCTTTAAAACTCCTTAGATGAGGTAATCATTGTATCAGTCACACATATCAAGGAAATCACAGCATCAAGTAAAGTGAATTCTGTTATTCTTGAAAGCACTCCTAACAGTATTACACAAGCTGTAATACCTTCAGGTGGTGTTGAACATTAATGATCACTGGTTTAAAAGCAAGATGAATTATATGATGTGTTTTCTTGGTGGAAGCTTTAACAGACCTCAACAATGGCCCCCATAACATGTGGCAAGTATTATGTCAAGAATTGATGGAAGTAATAATGCCAAAATTATCTAGTATCTTAGCCAAGACTGTAGTCAAATTAAAGCCACGACTAGAATTATAAACACATCTGGAATAAGGTTAAAGTTTTATGTAGTAGGGCTTATTACAGTTATGTCTAGACAACAATATTGAACCATTTTTGATCATGAATGGTTAAGGACTATTCTCCTAATCATTCAGGGACAACAACTCGTGTCTTCCTTGATGCCTTTCATTGAACAGAGCACACTTATGAAGCAACTGCAGTTCTATCCTAACTTTGTACACAACTAACAATAGTTTAGCATTATTATAAACCTACAGAGAAATATGGCAACTATTTCAGTTAATTCTCCCTTACATTGTTGAGCGCAATTACTTGCTCATCTTTAAAAAGATTAAAGAACCATTTAAAATATCACCCTTTTCCATATTATTTAAACTGGCAGAGAATGCTTCCTTGCAGTCTTTTAGAAAAAACTTTACGTAATAGCAACAAAATGAGTAATTAGAACCATGTAAAACATTTGAAAGTTAAAGTCCTACCACGTGTTCTACTTATCTGAAAAAGATATGTGTAGTTAGAAAGCATCCCTTAACAAAGTGATAAAAATGTTGAGTGCATTGTGACATTTTAGAATGGAAGACATTGCTTCAGCTTCTGTAACTGTAAAGATGCCTCACGTTGTCCACACTGATCTTTGACTCAAAGTATTTTCTGATGTTCAGACATATTTATATACATTGATGAGATCTCCCCAACCCCAAATCTTTTCTTCACATTAGATTCACTACTTCCTCAATCACCTCAATGGTCCTTTACTGTACTCTCAGCCCATAGCTCCATGTCTCTCTTGAACTGGAGAGCCCAAAACTGGATTCCTGGTGTGGTCTCACCAGCGTCAAGTAGACTGGAGGGATCATTTCCCTCAAGCTGCTGACAACTCTCATCCTACAGCAGCCCAGGATACAATTTATCTTCCTTGTCATAGGTTCCACTGCTAAGGTCCTGTTATACCTTGTGGGTCATTTTGGTATGTATTGCCAAAAGTTCCAATTCCATACAAAAAGTTGCAGAAGCACCACGGAAAATGCCTAACAAGCATGGCTGAACCACATTCTGACCGTTGCCTGGTCTTTCAAATGATCTATCAAATTTTCTTGTACAGGGAAAGTATTCTCTAAACAACAGAATTTGCATTATTTAATGTCAGGTGAATTGGACAGATCCTAGAAGCAGAAGAAAGTCAACACTTGAGACACACAGAGCAGACAACAGGCAATCATCACACAGCCAGAAATAGCAGAGACTAAATACAAAAAACAGCTTCAAGAAGCAGTTTTGTTGAGCCCTGAGAAGACAAACACACCTACAATAAAAGCATGGCCTCCAAGTATTAAATTTCCTTCCCAGGAAAGAATTCTTATTTGTAACTGCTAAAATATCAAGACAGCTGAAGAGTCAGGGACAACAAATCAATAGTGCTCTTCACAGCTGCAGCACTTTATGTGCACGTGTAGACCTAAGCCTCACTTAACAGTTGAGCAATTGAGTACTGACTACCTACGAAGCAAACAACTTTAAAAATGGATTTACATCCACAAAAGCAAACACTACATTGCCTGCTTAAGAGCAGTGAAGAATACAATACTTCATAAACCACTTTCAAGCTACTTCAAACCATTAAATCCAATAATTCGCTGTAGTTTTCTACAGTAATGATTAACAGGAAGGAACTCCTATAGTCAAGGGCAGCAAAATTTCAAAAATTTGCATGCTAATTCATATTGTATTTCTAGACTATGGTGTCATATCCCACTTCCTCATAGGTTTGTTCCATTCCACATTTACCTGTAGAGAATTTGCTTTCAGTCTTCTGGAAAGTGCAAATAGAAGTCTCGGTACGTTCCAAAAAACAGAACACTTTCTCTATTTTCTAATCCTCAGTTCTGTGCAAAAGTTAACCTGCTTTTTTCACCTATTTTATTTCAAAATAAGTAAAGGTGGCATACTGATATTGATAAGTCAAAACAGGTACTGGCTGTGGCTTTCATCTATGCAGAGTTTTCCATCAGCATCATAGGCTAGCTAGGCTTAGTTCTATAGGCATTGCTTATGCTGCACAGCCACAGAAAGAACCCTTGAAGATGACATTCCTCATTTGTCTGAACAAAAAATTCTGTATCAGCTTTTTCCCTTTTTCTGAGCAAAGCAGCTCACCAGCTTTTTTTTTTTAATTTTGCTATTACATCAGAGAACAAAAGCCAATCTCTGAGTAAAATACAGCTCCACAGTAAGCTTCAGGTAGACAAAGTCCCTTTTGCCACAACATAAGAAACTGCCCACATTACACAGTGTGAAAGTGGCAAATCAGTCAGTTTGTGTTGACTAAAGCAAGTGAAATGGGAAAGTAAAGTGATCAGCTTTAATGATCAGAGGAAAGGCAGCAATATACTAAAAAGCACTACATTTAAATTATAACATCTATGAGTAACTGTACACAGACTCAATTCAACTGACTTACTGCTTCATTCACTGTCTTCATCACAGCCTCTCAATGTATTGATATTCTTAACAATAAAGATTGTTAAAATGATGAGGTGAAAAGTGCAATTTTTTTAATTGCATACATACACTAACTTTCCTAGCTAAATTTAGGATGATATATAAATCCACAAGAGCGTCACCTTTGAATTCTCACGAGAATTCAAACCTCATGGTTTAAATTCCAACTTGCACCATGAACACTTACCCAATCTTATTTACACCCAACTCCATTATCATAAGACAATTAAAAGAAAAGACAACAATTGAAGAGCTTTATACAATATCACTTGGTTAAAAAAATAACTACTGATTTGTAATTGAGGGGTGCATAAGAGGTAAGATTAAGGTATTTTCAAATTGGCAACAGAATTCTTTTTTCCACACAAAGTGTTCATTATTTCATTGTAATTCAAGATGTACTTTGACTTTAAATAAATCTACAAAACTGTTTACACAAAGTTAATTTAGTATCTAGTAGGATTCTACTGGTCTTTCATATACTGAGATTCCTCTGAGATTTACAAGTAACTTAAGTATTGCAAGATAAAAAAAGGATTTAAAAAAAAAAATACTACCCATTTTTTCCCCAATATGCAGAATCCAATAGATCCATAATTTTTTTAAACTAGACAAAACGTAACTCAGAACCTCAACAAACTGTTTCTCATACAAGCCAAACTACTTTATTCACTGTATACAAGCTACATCTACACTCAACTCGGAAGAATTACTGTAGCTCCTAGTCACAGGCCTGAACTAGCTTAAAACCACCCAGCTTGGTAACAGCTCAACCACAGCAGAAAATCAACCCCAATCGAGGTTTTGCAGGTCCATCTCCTCAGCATCTCCTTCCCTGAGCACTGTGCAACTTCTACAATAGCTTTGAACTAGGCAGATTGACAGTTTTACAGACAACTTGGGCATATTTATGGAAACTTTAGTCACATTTTGACAACAAATACAGTTTATCATCTCTGAATTTCTCTTTGAAACTCTGATTGACAGCTCCCATCCTGTACCAAGATTCTTAAAGGCACAAGGCTGATCTTGCACATGGGTTCCTTAAGTCTTTTAAGAGAGCTGCAAGAGCACTCCTTCATATAGAATATATAGCAGCACTTGAGCTATATTGCTCAAGTTGAGCCACATATATGATATAGTTGATATCACATGATATCATATGATATGATATATAATTGAGCTATATGCTCAATTGAGCCAGCTCATTTCACTGTGCACTGAGATGCATAAGAAAAGCTTATGCAATTATGGAACCTCTGGTGGAATGTGGTGACTGTGACCTTTAACTCAAGGTGACAACTAGTCAAATTGCTATTACTTTCAGCACAGAACAAAACAACCCAGTTCAAAAAACAAGTATTTAAGGATCACACTGCCCCAGTGCAATACTTGATAGAAGGGTTTCTTTCTCTTTTTTTTTCCCCAATCATGAGGCACTAGGAAAAATATTACCTAACAAAGCTTTTAAACTTTCTTATTCATAGAGCTTTGATTCTGAAGTAATTTAAAACTGGTGAAAGTGTGCTACTGTTTCTTTAGTACTGAACCATCAATTATTAGAATAAATCAGAGTCCGTTTTTTTTCTCTTCAGCACAGAAATTCAGCTGAGCCCAGTTCTGTTACACAAATCAGCATTTCACATAATTTTCCTATTCGCTCAAACTTCTTCCTTGTAAAAGGAAGTGCTTAAGAAACAAATTGTCTATTCTTTATTAAAACGTCATTTTCAATAAATAAGAAAAAAAATAAGGCATTGCACACACATCTGTTCAAGAGCATTCTACACTAGCCAACAAAATGCTGAAACTTGCTGTGTTGTGTTGCCCTCTTCAGGTCGACAGCACTTATATTTTCCAATTTTTTTTTGCTTGACGAGTTATTGCATTGCAACTTCTTTCATAGCATTTTTCAGATCTGAAGTTTCAATTAGCAGCTAACTTCTTCTGTATTTCACCAGTGCTTGAAGCGTTTTTGGTTTAATATCCTATAAATATAAGCTTCACTTTTGCCCTTTATGTCTCCCTAACCTCAATATTAATCTTGAGGATTATCAAAATATCAGCTAGCGTTTGAAAAGATGACTAAAAACCAACTTCAGTACTGATAAGAAAGTCTCATGACAAGAGGCTTAAAGAGCTCAATTGATTCAGCTTACCAAAGAAAGCTCCTGATATGAATCCATAAGTGAACTTGGGGGGTCAGAAAGTCACATGACTTTAAAGTGGGGTAAGGCAAAACAGAATCTATAAACTGAAGTCAGACAAATTCTGACTTGAAATGCAATGAAGACTTTTCAACAATAACAATAAAAAATTAATAATCTACTAGCATAAAAGGGTAGACTTATTATCACTTGAAAACTTTACAGGTAGACCCAGTATCTTTCCAAACAATCTGTTTTGATCAATTTTTTTAACAGTTGTCATAACATTTGCTGTTGATTTAGATACTTGTAATGGGTTTTGCAATTCATTATCTGAGCTCTGCCAATAATGTGGAAATATGGATAAAACAGTCTTCAATTGCTTGGAAACGGCCATGCTTGAGCTTCTAATTCATTTATTGAGACAGATGTTAATAATGTCTTAAAATATTTCAATTCCCACTCCCACTTTGCTACTTCTAGAGGACAGGTCATGGTAAATATTTATGTCTACTTAGACATCTCAATACTGCAGCTTTGCCATAAAGAGCAAAGTCTTGAATTTAACTGATATATTATTAAGTATGGAGAATTTCACTCATGTTACAAGGGAAGATAAACATCCTCACAATTTGTGACTGTACAACTTAATCTCAACATCTTAAGGGACTCATGATAGGAAAACCTGTTCAAAGTTAAGGCCTACTATATAATTAAGCAATAAAATGAATAAGCTAATCAAAACCCTTAGAAAATAGAAGCAAAGGAAATGCTCATTCTAGTACCAAATGAAGGTACACAGATCATCCCTTTTTGGGCCAGCAAACACACAACAGCCAGCCTGCCTCAAGCAATTGTGACTCTAGAAAAACTGAGGAGAACTTGTCATGAAGAGTTTTCATCCATTTTCTCCCCAATACTTTTGTAATTTTAATCTCAAGAATGAAATACAATATACCACTTTAAATCTCATACACTCGGAGGGCAGACTCCAGAGAAAAGCAAGATGAAGTGAGTGAGCATGACATGGGGAGAGCGAGACACCAAAACTGGGGGACAAGTGCAAACTAAGTGCACAACAGCTGAGACCCAGAGTGCTGCCACAGCAGGCAGCAGTTCATCAGAGCAGTCTCTATCAGCATGTAGAGACTCCTCTCCTGACTAATATGCCCTGTCACAGAGCCTGGAGCCAAAGACTGATGAAAACTTCCTGCCATCTATCAGCTAGTTTGTTCAATTAGACTGTGAAACGTCAGCTGGTCTTATAAACACAGGGGGAAATTCCACAAGCCAAACTAGCTCTAGTACTGGACATGAAAAGCAACACTTGAATTCAGAATATAGTCAAAACGTTACTATTATTTTCTCTCTTGCCATTAAAGAACAAGTGCAAAAAGCACTCTATTCTACAGTACTATCAGATAAAAAGGCAAAAAAGGTTTTGTGCACTTGCCAGCTGAAGACAAAGCAGCTTACACCTCTGAAGTTCTGAAGTGGGGAACTTCTTTTTTGACACACTGAAGTAAAAGTATCACAAAAATATAATCACTATTTTTAAGCTGTTTCTGGTAGAAGAAGTTTCCACCTATGTCAAAGGTTTAACTGGTTCAAGTTCCATATGACACAGCTAACAGAATATGACAGCTGGAAATAAAATCTCCAAGATGTCTTAGCTAACTTCAAAAATTAAGGACTGGATCCTTAATGATTCTCAACCTTTTTTTACATCATCTATTAGAGATGCCAGGATGCTGGTCCAATCTTAGCTGCTATACTTAAAAGATGAGGTGCTGGACAAGGATTTTTAAAATTACCTGTGGTTAGTTTAGTTCTGACTTACCCAAGTATGATGTTCATGTTTTTGCCATTTCTTTCACCCACACACTCCATCAGATTTGGTCACCACAGGAGGTATGATTCATATTACTCTTTAGAAATGTATTTTAATAGACAAACTTTACAATTGAAAGAGTTTTTGAGTTTTTAAAATAATGAATTCTTCAGTGAAAAAAAATCACTTTATTGAATGCTGCTAAGACTGATTTTTCTTACACGATATAAAAACCTAGTACATTTCTTTGAAGGAAAACAAATTCATCCACCTCATACTGCCAAAAAACAATGTAGACAGTTCTCCTCACAGAATTTCCTTCTAATAATTTGGGGTAATAGAAGGTATGGAAAGTACAAGGAGGAGCTCTCCCCACTGAAGGCAATACCTAGTCATTTCCTGCCATGCATCTGTGTATCATTAAGTATCTGTAAGAACACTGTGTGAAGACACATAGGGAATAAATACCCACTGCAACACAAACTCAGGTTAAATCAGGTGGGGATATACAAGCATCCAATTAGAATGTCATGCTTTATCAGCATTAATGGTAATTAAATGCGTTCAGGGTGGGGGTTAAATACATCTGAAGAACACTTTAGAATCAGTTATTTTTCCATATGCAAATTGTCACTAAGTACTGTAAAATTATGCTAAAACTACAGGAATTAACTACTTGTTTGGAATTAAATTATAATCTCACCCTTCCTAAGGCTTTCTGAAAATTCCTGTAAACACATAGAGCAGTAATCAGTGCACACACTAACAAACCAAACAAAAAACCTAGAGACATCTGCATCCACTTTTTAAAAAAGACTGGAAATACTTAGAAATGGTAAGAGCAGCATTACTGAAAATAATATATACCAACCTTCTCAAAGGTTGTCTCAGCATCATCTTTATTTATGTTTGGTCTTCAATTCTTAGTTAGATATTTTGGGTTTAAACTGTAGCAAGTAAGGGTTTCCAATTGAAAAAGTAATGGGAATCAAGGTAAGTACAACTGGCTCAAGTGATAGATTTTACTGATTTACTTACTTATTTTTAAAAAGCTTTACTAGCTTGAAATCGTGTGGTATCGTAGAAATCTTCCCTCACGCCTTAAAGATCTGCAACCTATTCAGACAGCAAAACCTCTTTTTTGCAAACACATTTACGTGATTTCTACGAAAAGACTTTTAAAAAACCCCACACCTATCAGAGAACAAGCAAATAACTTAGTCACCAACCAAACAAAATGCTGTGAGTACTGCTTTTCCTGATACGTACTTTTTGATTCTTATACAAAGCTTGCCATCTGCTGTGATCTCTGACAAAATAACTGACTTCCGTTCTCAATCTAAGGTTTCATTATGACAATAACTGTCTTACATCTAACATTAAAAGCTACTCCAGTCCCACTGCAAGACAGTATAGGCTTCTATAGTCATTACAAGGTAGTGTCAGAATATTCAGTACTATGAATAAAAGACTTTCTTTTCATAGCTAGAGGTGCAAAACTTATATATAAATAGATTAAAACATTCCAACAGAGCACAACTGTTTAATTTACAGAGAGGCTACACAAGTCTTTGTATAAGCTTTTAACCATACATCATTCCAAACTTCATTGTGACCTTAATGATATAAAAACTAAGGAGATGTAGAAAAATTTTAAGGATTCCAAGGAATATGTCTCCAAACAAAATGCTGAGAAAAATAAAGTGCTGGTGTATTAAAACAGGAAAAAAAAACCACATTCAAAGTTAGTTTTGGATTGTAAGTATACAATTAGAAGACAAAGGTAAGAACTAGATGCAAGACCTATGCCATTACTTCCACTTTAAAACGCCTACAAGAAAAGAAGCCCATCCAGTGGTTGAGGGAAAAGTGTTGCTCCAGCCAAAAGTGGTTGAGGTGTTTGTCTCAGACCTTTCACAGGGCATTTTGCATCTAAAGCACTCTTCACAGTTAGTATTTATTTTTAATAACAGAATTACATTGTTGGATTGGTTTTTTTAAAAAAGAACAGACAAACATCATCTACACCAGCCATAGCATGTTCTCAAGTATTACAAACTTGCAACATAATGAATGTTAGTTACCTATTAGAATAAATACAGTCTGTTTTGTCTGCTAATCCATACAACTCAAGGGTCCAGCAAAGAGGAGCATGCAAAGTTTTGCCATAATGCTAGAAAAGGAAACACATAATTCTGAAAACAGATTACAATATATGACACCTCAGGGAAAGAGTTTGGTTTTATTTTATTGTCTCATACCTGATAAATTCTAAATGGGATGTATCGAAATCCATTATCTTCTGGAGGATACTCCATGAGTTTTCGATTTATCGCCCAAAACTGCTCAAATTTATCTGTGAAGGTAAAATTAGACTTTGTCAGTATCAAGAACATATTGTGTATGAGTAAATGAGGCACAACTGGAACAACATGCAAACTTTTCTTACACAAGTTTAACCTGTATGAATTTATTTTTCCCACACTTCTCTTCCTTATTTAGCCTGAAGCCAAAAGTAGGTCATCTGCATTCTCCTATGAAAACAGTGATGTGGTGATTTATAGAACTGAGAAAGAAAGCAACTTTAACTCATATCTTATCTCCCACTGTTATGGAAATACTGGGCTTTTATAAATGATGGATTTCATTACCTCACCTAACAGTGCCTGTTTCTCCACTCCCTGCTGTTACTGGTCCATACTGTCTCACATTCTGCTAAAAACATCTAATTGTTCTTAGCTATAGATGAACAATTGGTGTAAAGTATAGAGAAACTTAAGCAGGAGAAATACTTTTCGAGTGGTTTACACTTGGATATATAGATCTTAAAATAATCTGCAACAATGCATTATATGATCAGAAGATACACTGCCAGACTCATGACACAACCTGAAAATAAAAGTTTATGCTTGAAATACATTTTTGTTATTATCCAAGTAGCTAGAGTTAGTACAATAGCCTGCACACTATTTCATGCTGTTCAGACATTACAAGAACTGAATAGTTTATTACATTCAAAATGTATTAAGGACAGCATAGGTCTAAGAGTAATAATGGCTTTTATCATGCAAACCAATTATTCAAAAGAAGGAAATAACTAACACCAGAAGTGACAGAAAGGAATACGAAGAGCTAAGATGAATAAAGCTGCTGCTAGCCTCACTGGAGAAGGCAGCTTTAGAAGGGGAAGAGCAAGGGATCAATTTCCCTATAGGCCTTAACTCTCCAAGACACCAAACACAGTGGATATTTCCACAGAAGGAAAACACAGTCTCTAAATTTCCCTCCTTGGCACAATGTTCAGCCAAGTCTCAAGAGGCTGGGCTCTTACAGAATATACCCATTGCAGAATTCAGCCCCACTGAAGCAAGGTAAAACTCAGAAATGTATTCACAAGACAAAGGTTCTTCCTGCTTCCAAAAGTACTGATTACACTTAAAACAATTGCAGAAAACAAGTCTGAGATTTGCTTCACTCCAGCATATAGCACAGATGCCTGTCAGTGCACTAAAAGATACAGGTTACTCTATATTGCAGGGTTTATAGCACATTGCTTTTCCTGACTGAATGCAACACAAGGCAGGAATTTCCAAGAAACTGTGAACAAACTCCTGCCAGGTATGCTGTAGGAGCACTTCCTGATACTTATCTCAGAAAGTACTTCCACACCCTTGTTTCCCGGTTAGCAGCAAGTGCCTCTTGACAGGCACTTACCTGAGCTACCGTCAGCACCACCAGGCAGGCACCTGCCCGGCATGAGGAGCTGCCTGGATGCAGGATGTTACCCCATAGCAGGGTGCTACCCCATCATTCACTGGGCTGGGAGTGACAGTGACAACCTTGGAGCAGATTGTAATCAAGCAATCCCACATTTGGGAACCCCAGTCCACAGAGTCAGAGGTTTAGTCTTAAAATGTCCAACACAAAGGATGACTGCCTCCTCCTCAGAAACTCCTTCAGAGTGAAGCTAAAAATTTAGCATGCTTCCTTTATCCTTGGAGGCAGCACTGAGAATGGCTTGCAGCTTTCACTACAGATGTGTGAACAGGCATTCCACAGTAGGCACTGATAGATTTCAATTTCAATTACCACTTCTAACTCACTTGAGAAAACTGTTATGGTGATACACAAAACAAAACAATTGAGACCTACTTGAGCTAGTGAGCTTCAGCAGACTTAAATAAGGAATCTCCATATTTGGAGACATCCTACTTGAACAGAAATAAAACAAGTATTAACTTGATTTACTTGTTTAATGCTCATATTACAGTAATTAGGAAAGTTGGGTGAACAGTTTACTGTTCTCAAAATTCACCAGAAATGAGCGACACATCTTATGGATCAGAAGAAAAAGAAATTATGAACAAATAAAACACTTATGTCAGAAGATTAAGTATATTGACCCTTGTGGCATGCATATATGGCAAACAAGGGAGGCTCTGGATGACAAAAGAAAAGTTAAACAGTGGTAATGTGCAGTTAACTCACTTTTGTTTTTCATTCCTGCTTCCTCACCTCCCACAAAACATGCCAGAAATCAGGTAATCTTATTTAAGGCAGCTAAATTAAAAAATTTCTGTCTCTCAGATTATCCTCTGAACACTTAGGCAGTGCTTAAGACAATCTATTGTTCAAAGTTCTAATAGTTTCTGTAGTTTCCAAATATAACAGCAATAAATCTGCAACAGTTGAATTACAAACTTGTTGCATTTTGTAATCAAGCATGTTCTGTCAATCCACCTGATATCCCAGGAATTTTAGCTAGATATAATGGAGTCAGATATCTTAAAACAGATCTCCATTGTGTGTACAGCACTGTCCGAAGACCTCTAAACAAATTCCTCCTCACAACCTTGTATTTCTGTCCTCCAAACATCTTTCCAGGGATACAGTATTTTTACTACAAGAAACAGAGCTGGGTGTAAGAAAACTAAGACTAATTTTTAAAGCAAGCAGCAGAAAAAAAGCTATCCAGTTTGCATACTGATATATAAGAACTGGCAAGAGCTTTTATCAGCAGACCATTGGCTGAGTACCAGAATCCTAAAGCTCCAAAAGTACAAAACCCGAAAGTGACTGCTTTTCACAGAATCCTTAAGACTCAAAGCTTAAAATAAACAAACTCTGTAACACTGACAAATATCCCCCACAATCTCCTTAAAAACCTAAGTGAAAGGATTCTTCCTTCTCTCATTTTTATATATCAGTACCCCCTATTTTTGTAAAATCTTAAGGAAGCTATTAGTGCTACAACAAGCTGTAAGAACTAATTAGTTTACTGACTAGACAGGACAAAGACAGAAGGTGCTGGCCGGAAATTTAACAATCAAAACAAAACTTGAGTTTTCATCAAGCCAGTAAACAAGGAAGAGTTCTCTACCTATCAGCAAAAGCACTTTACACGTTTGTCTCCCTCCCTCGTGAAAAGCTTATGCAGTCTTCGTGACATCTAAACAACCATAACAGCCAACTCTGATTCCTTTTGTTTTTCACAGCCCATCTGTTTTTAAGAAAGTGCTTGCTTGAAGTGTTAAGAGTTTCTGTATTAGCAAAAAACAGTACTTGCAAAAGGCAGATGTCTCTATCTGAATAACAATATTTAAAGTAATGACAGTAAGATTTGAGCAGAAGTGAGATTAGTGACAGTACAAAAGTTTCATATGACTCTACGAATCATATTTCTTAAACACAAGATGATGATTGCTATATAACTTTGCCTAAAATGAAATACAAAAACTTCTCCATGTATTTTATGTCAAAGTTCAGAACATTAATAACCAAATAATTGAGAAGAGAAACATATCAGCCAAGTTGCCGATATTTATAACTATTCATTTCTTAGAAATGCAGTCACTGAATGCCCAAATGCCAGACAGACATTAGCCTTCAGTAGTACAGAGAATCTAAGGAGAGCTTTGAAAATAATCTATTTATGTATTTAGAAAAAGTATGAGGTGGCAAAACTACAAAGACTTCATGTCATCCATGACAATAATTTCAGTACAGAAATTCATTAAGCAACAAAGTAAACTCAAACATAAATTTACAAATACAGTATGCCACATTATGCATGTAGGGTTCAGACACCTATCAGTAAAATTATTCATGCCTTTAAAGTACACATTAAAACAGCTGAAAAATTACTGACACAGGAAGACACCGAGACTTGTTGTTTCCTCCATTAAACCAGACTGGAGATCCTTTAGCAGTCATTGAAATTAATCCAAATTTATACCTTGTTATGTTAAATCTTGGTAATCCCATCATACTTTATTGTTAATAGATGGCAACAGCTGAACCTCTTACTATTGAGCAGTGTTAACTAAGGATTAGTCCAAACTAAGGGCTAAAAGGTTGGGTCTCTTTTGCCCCTGGGTCTCAGCCTGAAATGTTCTTCAGGCAACCAGAAAAATTGGTTTCACTCATACTAGCCTCTTACAGTCATTTTCTGAAACTCAAGTGCTGTCACGCTTCAAACAACTTGAAATTTCACATGGATCTTGCAGTTAGACACGTCTCCTTCACCCACATGAGGGTACAACAGGATGGACCACTGAAAGGGTAAAGGGCACTGCTGGAGTGTTCGCCATAAACATGTGCATTTCACTGCAGCATAGCTTTAAATCTGTGTACACAAACAATCTGGGTAATTATCACAAAATGGAAAAATACATCTACAAATACCTTGCAGTGAAAAACCTTGGTAAGAGCATACAGACAGTTAAAATGGAGTTCCTACTGCAGTATAGTAGGCAAAATAACTAAAAAACCCCACCCTAATCTTTAACCTTATCAATAAAAATATCATAATAGTAAAGAATTTTTTTGTTTCTCTATTTGACAGTGATGCAACTGCTATCAGAGATTATCAGACTCTAGGACTGGACATATTTCAAGACGGCTGTTGAGAGGGTTTATAAAACAGAAAGAATTAATACAAAAACGAGGGAAAGACTTGAAATCCAGAAAGGAAATACTAATTCATGGCTCTTGTATTTCAGTATCTTTTTAGAAAGTCAAAAAAGTGAACAAACTGGTGTAGCCCTCAGGGTAACACATATGCACAGTTCTGTCTGGACTACTCATGGTTTCTTCTTAAAACCATCTAGTGGTATAAATTAAAAAGAAAGCTTGGAATTAAATTGTATCCATAGCTCTATGCAAGCAATACCAACCCACAGCCTGCATACGACTACGTCCAGTACTGAAGTTTAAAAAACACAAAACTTGTCCATTCTCAGTGGTTCACCACTGGCTAACAACCATATGAACTACAGAAGTACTTGGGCAGAACCACAGATAGCACTAAGAGACCAAAGACTGACGTACAAGATGTACAAGAACTGATGTACAAGACCACAGGAAAAATTTCAGTTTGGAAGTGCCTTTGGAGGTCAAGCTTTGGAATAATAGCTCTTCACCCTGCCCCAAGAGAGCTGCCTACACAAAGTTAAATGAGTTTGCTCAAGGCCTTGCCCAGTGAAATTTGACTGTCTCCGTGGGTTTCCACTCAACCACTTTCACTCCCCCAGCCCACCCCACCCTCCCTTCCCAATGTCCCGTCAGACTTCTTCCTGCTGTAACTAGTAATTGTTTTTTCTTTGGTAACTGCCCAGCTCCACTGCCAGTGGAGACAAGAGTGAGAGGAGTCTGACTCCATCTGCTCTAGGGGCCTTCCTTTCAGCCAGTGGAAAGCTGGTATTAAATCCACCTTCAGCTCCCTCATCTTCAGGCTGAACCAGGCAGTTCCCCCACTCTCTAACAGAGCATGTGATCCAGCCCCTAATAATTTTACCAGCACTCTGCTGGATTCTTTTCTGTTTGCGCACATTTCTTTTGTCCTGGGGTCCCAAGAGGACACGGCACTCCCAGTGCAGCTTTACAAGTGCTGAGCCAAGAGGGGGCACAAGGGCTTCAGTAGCTCCCCAGTTAATCTTTATTTATGCAACACCACACGACAGGCTTTCCACTCAGTTTCTTGTTCACCATTACCCACTTCCAGAAAGCTGCTTCCCAGTCAGTTCCTAGACTGCCACAACATATGGGCTTTTTCCTGTCTCTGGTGCAGGACTTCCCTGTCAGCTCCAGGAGGCTCCAGCATCATGATCCCTCTGAATGGCAGATCTGCCCTCCAATCCACCAACTGCTCCCACCAACTTTTCCTTTCAGTCACAGACGAACTTCAGTAAGGGTTAATCTGTCACATACATATAATTAAACTGTAGAGTACAGAGAGCTGCAGCTGAAAGTCAAGGATACAAAGTGTATTTCCTTAACATTAAGGACTCATGTTTTAACAAGCATTGCTTTTAACTGCTATAGCCAAAAAGAAGTCTTCTCAAAATTTAGTATAAAGGCTACTTCCACATTGTTCCCAGGAAGACTGAGACTCTGCATGCATACATAATTCTGCTCACTGCTATTTCTAACCAATTTTATAAAAAGTTCTTGTGTGGTATGCCTCAAGCACGAAGGAGCTTTTGTAGATTAAATAAATACTTTGAACACTTTAAAACCAATTTCTGTGCTATTCAGAAATATTATTTACACCTGATTACTATAATTTCTCAGCTATTTAAAGACTTGTCTCTAAATTACATAGTTCACCTACATTCACCGTTCATATCCTTGTTTTATAAAAACACTGATAATTATAATTATCAAGGACTTCAGGAAGATTCTGGTACATATCTGACTCTCAATGACTACTGCAGTTAGTGACAGCCTTTTTGAGAGCACAGCTTGAAGTACTGGTACGGCATCATTGATATACTTACTTTTTCTCTTCCAGTTTACACATAGCCACAGTTAAAACATTCTTGCTATTAAGCACTTAGTTCACTTGGGCATTTTGAAAGAACATGGCATATAATACAAATCCACCACTGAAAAAGGAACACAAGTTTACTGAACTTTTCAGACTATCTTCGTATATGAGTCACTATCAGATATGGAGAGACAGGACCTTAGAACAGTTTTCACTTAATGTAGCAGAAGCCACAGAAATACGTGAAAATATTCTTCATGTCACAGACAGCAAAGTAACAACATTCAACATAAGAGGACATTTTGAAAACTGTACAAGAAAGCAGCGTGTCAATCTTCAGATTATCTATCAGATCAAAAAGGCATTTTCCCCCTGTTTTCTTATAGTATACACAAGGGAGCCGTATCTTACCAACAATCTTTTCACTTACTAAACGTACTCACAAACCAGAAGTTTCAATTTAAGAACACTGTTTCCTTAACATCACCTCCCTTCATTTCTAGGTCACCAGTTTACCTGGAAAAGGTTTAGGCAAAGAAAGTAGGCATCAAGATAGACTACTTCCTTTCTTTTATTCAGTGCATACCTCCTACAAAATTTAAGCCTTCTCTGTAGTCAAGAAGATGTCAGGAAGTACTGTCACTTAAACTAAAAAGAAAGCTCTGATGACAACAAGTATAATCCATTTTTGAAACACATAACCCACAGGCTGTATATGAATTAAGCAGCAGGGCTTGTTACAGACTTCCCTGAGAAAGTCAAAGGGAAAAGGACTCCTGACAATTTCATCCATCCTCCAGCTCTCTGCTCCATGTCTAGAATAGCCTTGGAATTTTGATTTCTTCATCTCTAATTATGCTTTCTATATATACATGAAAACAGAGCAGCATAACACCATGTAACTTTCTAACCCACTTTGCTTTCCCTGCACTATGCTTTTTCTAAAATAAAGCTTTTCTTAAAAATTAAGGAACCTTTATACTAATGCATATTAATAAATTCAGGACTTTACTAGCAGAAGGTAACTTAGATGCATTTCAAATACAAAAACAAGAAACCCTCAACAATTACAGAAAGATAAATTTAAAAGTGAAGTCCGTTTTTTAGAGATAGTTTACTCTAAATTTTAGTTAGACCATACACATCTTTCAGGAAATGACTTATTTTGAGAGCGAGGGGAGGAAGAAAAGCAGAAGGCAGCAAAAAGAGACCAAAAAAGTTTGCTCCTTCAGAGTGTAATGGTTTTTATTAGGCACATGGACATCTAACACAAGATGGTGAAAATGCTAGAAACGCTATCTCTGTGTACCTATCTCTAGGTGACCTCCTCTCATGGCAGAGACTTCAGTAAGATTGTGAATGCTGTGTTACCTTTTGCTTTCCTTCCTTCTCTGCCTTCATACCGTTCATGCCCTCCTTTTAGACCCACTGGTTCTCACTGGCCTCAGACAGAGGAGACCTGCTCTGCCCTCTTATTTGAGAGCAGACAAGAGAAAGACAACAGGGGAGTGCAGGCTGCCATTAATTCCCCACCTTTGTGCCGCAGCAAAGGGCAGCTATTCAAGCAGACACCAGGCCAGCACAGAGGGGTAACAAAGTCAAAAGCAGGAGGATGGCAGTTTAGACTCACAATACTGCACCCATGCAAGTGGAGCACTGGCTTAGTCATTTGTGTAGAAAGGGTAACAATCCCATAAATACTGCAGAACTAACAGCGATGTCTAGGTCACAATCCATTACCAGAAAAAACACAACTAACCAAACCCCAAACAAAACCCACCACCATGGAAAAAAACTCAAAAACATCCCCAGGAAGGCCTGCTCTGATGCAGCTGACTCATCCTGCAGGTCCAGCCTGCCCGAAGCCAGACCCTGCTCAACACCAAACCAGCACTGGGCTGACTTTGTGCAGGGCTATCTGAATCTGTCTAAATCGCATTCCCTCAGTTCCATGGTATCAGCAGCACCGATGGTCGGTGCGTGCCATGCTATCTCAACTCCAGAATAAGCAGGTACTGACACTAATTATAAGGCAACTTGTTGCATTCTGGGAAATTTTTAACTAACATCCCAGGAAGGCAAGGATTGGGTTTTTTAAATCTCTTTTAACCAATACACTCTTTTTCAAAGCTCAAAGGAATTATTTAATCTTTCCTCAGTTAACCAAACCTCCACAGATTGAACATGGAAAGAACTCCCCACTTTGGTAGCAATACAGGGAAGAAGCAAACAAGTTAGCTTTGTGATTTAAAAACTAATAACTTTTTTATTCATTCTCCTGATAAAACTCCACAAGATTTTCTAAGCAAATTTTAAATTATGAGTTGAGATCACAGAGATCTGTTCAGCAATTAAAGCATGCTCATCATGAGGTAAACAACAGCATTGCTTCCACCAGTTCTCTATGAAGAGGAGAAACACACCTATCAAACCTGAGTGGGTCAAGTGTACATAGCACAAGAAAAGCTGATATTAAGACACTTCCTTTTGCAGTTCAAACATTTCTAAACAGAAATGTGGTAATTGAGAACAAACACAACTTCTGCCTCTCAAAAGCCCAAGAATAGTTTAGATAAATTTTGGAACTAAATGCAAGAATACACAGGCCTGATTCTGTCAGTAAGACAAGAAAGAGATCACATGCATTAAAAGATAAAATACTGTATATTGTGAATGCTTGCAGGATTTTTCTCCTCTAATAAGAACAATTCAATACGGCCACTTAACTTTTGGTAAGCCCTACAGCATGAATGAGCATTACATTCTTTTTCCATAATATTTTCATTAAAATAATGACTTCATTATATTTTATAATATATAAAAGAAACCTTAAAATGGTTATGGGTTTTTGCTGTTTATTTCTCCCACTCATGTATCAGAAATACCAAGTCTAGTCTTCACTGGTTATAAAAGGATGCCTGTGAAAACTTCAGGGTACAGTTCCTTCTGTTAGTCCACAACTGATAAAAAGCAGATGTGCTGAATCTAAATCCCATCATTTATCAGAACCATTATATACTGAAGTTATAGATATTAATTCTTTGAACCATGCAAAAAATGCAGCTCTCCCCTAGAAGCAGTTGGGATTTCATTTGTTTGATCCTGAGTCATTGGTAGGCCCACAGTCTTGGAGTTTCAAAGTTGAAAGCCTTTATTTTTCCACACAAAAGGCAAGAAGAAAATAACCCACCAACTTGAAAATCCTCTTTATCCATGATAAAAATGGCCATAACTCTATTAAAGCAGAAACAGTAGTAACATTTTCCATGAATTCTGACCAAAGAATTTTAACAATTCTTACAAAGGAACAAAGGTCAGTATAGCCATGTAGTCTGCTTTTATCACTTCCCTACCACAGACAGACATCCATGATGCTGGTCAAAAATGTACCTGTCCCAAAGAAGAGTTCTAGCTAAGAAATATCTGGTTTATGAATCAAAAATCGTCTGTGAAGAACAAGAAAAACAACAGCACAAAATAGAAGAGTATGTTTTCTTTTCTGATTTGGTATCAGATTAACATAAAACCAGAAATGGTGGGAGGAGGGATGTAAAGGGTGATATGAGTAACTACCAGCTGTTACCAGCACAAGATTTTCCCACAAATTCACTATTACAGCTCTTCTCTTAAAAGCCATCTACAGGCAACTGATAAGTTTCACATGTTACCTGTTCAAGCAGCTGCTTCTCAGCAGAAACATCTATACCCAATTACGTATTACTTGATAGTTACATTTCTCCAAACAAATAAAACTGGAAAGGTTTTTTTCCAAAAATTTAAGTTCAGGACATGTCTTCTAAGTAATGCTATCACTTGTTAAACAAATAACACTTCCTATAATTAAGAACTGAAGAAAATTGTTTGAAGTTCCACAGAAAAAACAGTCTGCAGATGTATCTTTACTTACAAAGCAGTTATCACAAATGCTACTTTCTTTTCTTTTTTTGTGGTCATTCATTCTGTTTCACAAAGTGGTTTAAAATTATTACATCTCAAACGAAAGCCTATAAAAACATATTGAAAGATACAACATGCTTAAAAAGAGTTTTCTTGGTTTCACAAGCTTTTCTTGTTTCTCTTTTATGAAGAGTTGAGAAATTAAAATTAGCATTTGAAAGTATTCAAAAGATTGCTTAAACTTCTCATTCAGGTGTCAGATTCCACAGGTGCAATTTCTCATTAAGTACAGTGAAACCTTGAAATCAACTTTGCTAGGCAACCTCTGTTCTTAACATTACAGAGCAAAACAGAAAAATTCTGCTGTCCCTATAACTGAAGATATTCTTAGACAAATAATCAACTAAAAGATAAAGCCTAAGATGAGCACAAAATAGCATGCTGTTTAATCTGTCCTCTTACCTTAAATATTGAGAGTATCAGGATCCTGTAACTTCTGGCTAAAAGAACTTTAACTTGTATACTGTTTCATCATTTAGTCCACTCCTCTGTCATTATTATACTCATATTGTAACTCTACAGTCACAGTGTAACTCACATTAGAGGTCTTTTAGTATTAATTTTAAAAGCATTAATAAAACGAGCACATAAAGTGCACTGCTAGGAACACCTGAGTACTGGGACAAAGTGACAGAATTTCTTTTTCCAATAAAGATAATAATTTTTTGAAATAGAAAACAAAATTATGCTGGCACAGAGTTTTGCTTCTTGAACTAAACTGCTTGCAAGACAAATTCTATTACAGCAAAATACTTTTTTTCCCCACAGAATTATTAAAATTTCTGCTTAAATTGACTTGTAATGATATAAGCTTTAGGGAAACTTCTATTTTTTATACTGATTTTGACTTTCACTGGACCAGAACTCTTATTTACTGTTAATTCACAAAATTGAACATAGTATCAGTCAGTTTGCTGACTATTATCTACGCAATACAGAATCTCTCAAGAAATACTTGGAATCGAACCAGATAAAGTGTAATTTCTTACTTGATAAATTTTGCAGGTATGCACGGATCCTACCACTCAAATGGCAAATAAAGATAATCCCACAATTTCTAGCTCTCCTCCAATTAAATAAGAAATAGAAAGCAGAGTTCTAGTAAGCATTCATCTTCAAAATTACCACTGGAGTACCTTAAAATGAAAGGCAGTGCCACTGAACAACAATGGAAAAAAATGCCACACACTCACTAAATACACACATTAAACCAAAACTAACTTGGAACCTTGTTGTCTAAACCAAAACCATGGTTCAAGTCTTCTCGCATTCTAAGGTTCTTCTGTTTCATTTAATTTTTCTTATACACATATGGGAAGATGTTATTTCTAAGTGTTCAGTATTTTGTATCTCAACACAGAATAAATATTTTCATGCTTACAGTTAAATGCTTTCGTAAAATAAATTTACTAGTGGTAAGATAAATGACAGCTCAGGAGATGAGAAAAATGCAACGAAAGTAGCATAATCATCCATTCTAGAGAGCAGTTTCTGAAATACTTACAAAAGCTTTTCAAATTACAGGACTCTAAGAACCATGATATAGAAGACACTAAAAACAGAAGTTTTATTTTGCGCTGCAATATAGATTTATGCCATCTGTGCAAAGTAAGAACACTAATTATAAGATCTTGTTCTGAATTATTTTGCTGACTTTTTCAAGTCAATACTTATTTATGCAGAAGCCCTTGTGAAAGCCATGAAGCAATTTTAAAAAATGGCAGAGAGAAAAGTAAAATTATTAAATCTACTGGACAACTTTTTTTTAAAGTTTACCTGTATTGTTTACCAGTGACAGTCCATAAGCATTAACTAGAGGACACAATCTCTTTTGTATGGTCCAGGATAGCTAATACTGAACACTTACACCCCAGGTATCTCCCAAATAAAGACCATCATTTGCACAAAAGTACACTAGACAGTATTTATCTATCTTGCTTTGTTGCTAGTTTTGATTTGCTAAAACAGAGTCACGACCCAATCTATTTCCTTGAATGACTCAAGGCACATTTGAATTATCACCAAAATGATGACTTTAATTTAAAAAAAACCAAAAAACCACTAAAACCATCAATGCTTTCCATGACAGTTGACAAAAATTCTGCAGAACAATGACGTTTTACATCTCATGCAATAACTAAAATTTGAAGAAATGATTTATTAGCTTGTTTGACCTAATATAATTAATACTTGATGTGTTGTATTTACCATTCTGTAATCCCATCCACAATTGCTTATGATCCTTTTTTTGCATTTCATTGATGACTTGACTTTTGTGCTTTAAAGCATCTGCTTCTTTTATACATGCCATAAAATGAGCTTCAATCACATCCTTAGAATGGCAGTGTAGAAGATCCTTTTCTGGAAAATTCTACAAAGAGAAATGATAGATCAAGAAAAATAAATGCATCACATACCTTGTATAATGAAGAATAAATGATAATTTTAAACAGGCATATATTTATGGAAAAGAAGCACACTGGAATCTTCTACTAGGGAAGAATGTAACAACCATTCACTCTGCTGACAAGAAACAGGTTGCAGGGAAAATGTTTCAGGAAAAATAAAAGCTCAACAACTTTCTGTAAAACCAGAATTTTAACATGTTTTCAAGCAGATAATCAATTCTCAGATAATAAACAGGGGAAAATGATGAGAAGTAACTGACAAGCACCTAATTTATATTGGCTCTCTGTGACATTTTATCAACCACTTCTATGCAGTTCCTTGAAAATCAAGCAGAATCACCCACATGTATCAACTATAGCATATCTGCCACTTACCAACATTTTTCCTTAGAGATACTGGAAATCTTTGTCAGCTCCAGTTTCACCTAATCCACATAACTACTGCTAGCCTGTGTGACTTGATTTTAGACCCCTTTCATTTGGTTAGAACTGGCACACAGCATTCAGCAATGCAGATGCACAACTACCATTCCTCAGGTAACTCTTATACCTTCAGTAAATGACACCTACCTCTCCTAATTAATTTATTAAGGAGTTATAATAGTAAATCTCATTCAGGTACAAAAAACGATTTCTTCAGAAATTAACTGATCAGAAGTCCAGTATTGTAGAGGTTGTGGTTTTCCTTCCTCCAGTTTTTCTTTTATCAACACTTACTATCACTTGCCATTTCATAATAACACAAGCATTCACCACCACAAATCCATTGCCTTTAGTTTTCAGACCCACCTTTATTCCCTCCTTATTCATCTTATCTTTACAGTTGCTTATGACCATGCTGAATGGAGCAAACCTCAGAGCCAAACCAGAGCGCTGGCATCATCTGTACTCCCCTTCCTAACAAGGGCTTGCCACATTTTTATACTTGAATTCCCATGCTATTGCACCAGACGCCCTTTCCTCTTAACCCATTACAAATTGGCACTTTAAAAAGCTTTTGTGAGGGACTGTCAAAACCATTTTGGAAATACAAGTACATATAATGGGATATTTTTCAAAGGCTTTTACAACATAGTTAACATGTTAAAGTAGGAGCAATTGAATGCTGGAAAAAACCCTACCTTCACTCCCCCACATAAACCCAGGAAAAACAGTGAAGACTCCTTCAAAATACAGAAACCCAAAATATCAAAAAGGGAGCTGGGGATTGCGTTACCTGAAGGAAATTCTGAGTATAACAGTGATAGCTCCCTCCTCATTAGGTTATTGAGAAGAGTTGGAAATTAAATAATGGAATTTCATATAGTGATTCCTCCTTATGATAGTGAGAACCCAAACTCTGGAAACTGTGGATCAAAAGGATGAGTATTTTCCAAAAACAGGGGCCTAAAGAAGATTCCTTATATCTTTTCCACTGAAGTTTACATGGTTTGGTGTTGAACTTGCAAAAGGGAGTGCTGTTGTTAGGACTGATGTATGTTAAGCTGACTAGAAATCTAACGACAGAGGTAAATTTAGTTTCTCACATGAGAATGGCCAAGTATAAAGACACTAAAAAAGACAGAACAATAAGGAAAGTTCTTCTGGGACAGACCTTGCTCCTGTTCTACCCTACAAAGGCGAGTGTCTCAGCATAATTGGGCCTGAGATTACTAGGAAAACATTACTGGGATTGTTACTTGCCAATTGACATCTGTATAGGCCTGTAAAATACTTTCAGAAGTTCAATTTACTTGCTCAAATAAAAATGTAAAGTCTCGTAACCAATCCAGAAGAAACAGACAGAAATAGCATACTTAAAGATCAAAAAAGTTCTTTACATGCAAGAATTCAAAGTGAGACACTGGCATCCCTCAAAACAAAGGAAGAAACAGTGGTATGTACCTAATGCCAAGTAATTTAAGAACCTAGAAACCTTCATAGTTAAAAACTGATGTTTTAGCTAAGTTTATGAAAACAACAGTTTTGTTACAACAACTGTTTCGCTACACATATGTCTAAATATTGAACTGCAGGGTCTTTTTTGGGACATTCTTCTCTTTCTACAGGTAGACATCTTCCTGCTAACTTTCTTCCAGTGAATTTCATATTGCAAGGAATGTCACTCCCTGGGTATGAGTTCCAGAAATCATACACAGTGTAGTCTGCAGAACAGCAAGGATCCATTTAAAATTGGTCAAAGCTAGTTAAGCTAGTGTAAAGAATTTAGACACAGTAGGAGAACTAGGTGTTGCATGATTAATTTTCCCAGCTTCTAGGGAGTAACACTGTAAAAGACTGGAAAACACTCCTGAATCTCAGTGCTGTGTATTCTTTTCTTTAGTAGGAAAACACTGACACGTTTCTAAGAAGTACTGTGAGTAGAAGCTGAAAAACCTGAACATGAAAGTGACAACTTAGAACAAAACACTGCACATCTGCAAGAAGCATATGAAACAGTTTCACCTACGTGAGCCTGCCAACAGAAAACATGGCATCCCCACTGATTTATCAATCAGGGCACAAAATAATAAGTTTTATACTTAAATGCAGATCATGTGTGCTTGTATTTTTAAAAAAAATTATACGTGCTAAGAAATTCTTTCTACCTGAAGAAATAATGATCAATCATAAATAACTTTATTCAGTTCCCTGAAGAAAGGGACAATTGTAAACAAACTGGTAGCCACCCCTGGCTATACAACTAGGAGATTTGCAAAAAGTACTAACAGATAACACAAGCAGCTTTAATTCAAGTACTCTTATTGGTGGTGTCTTACTCCCTCCATGTCCTGCATCTTTGAAAGAAAAGTTCCTAAGGGTTGACTCTGATTTTCTTAGAAAGTTCAAGGAGTTCTGTTTTTTTATTTTCATGTTCCAGTAGACCCTTGCAGCATGAAGTGGTCACAAAGAAATAGGTATCATCTGTACAGACAGGAGTACTAAAAGACCTCTCGCATAAAACTGTACCAAAAACATCACAGGCAATTTCAACAGTCTGCTTTCATAACTCCATTCCACCCATATTTATCTCTCAGTTCTAGTTCACAAAACATCTGTTTATCCTGTGACAGTCTACTTGCATTGGACTACATTTATAGAAAATAGGAGCATTAAAAACCATAAGGAATGTATCCAGTGGCAGGGGGTGCATCTATGTATTTGTGTTTAGTTACCATCAGTGGTCTTTTCTTTAAATAGATTAATTTCAAAAAAACCCCACTTATACTTCTGACTTCCACAATACTTCCTAGCAGTTCCACAATTTATCCATATGCTACATGGAAAAGTACTTCCTTTCCATTCCATCTGACCCAATTTTCACCTAAAAAACCACTAAGATGACAACTGTCACAAAAGGACAGATGTTGTTTCTCCTCCTGTACGTCAGGTCATGGGTGGAGAGGCAGGCACCAGCAGACAATGGCTTCAGCAGAACCTCAGCCTTTCCCCTGGCACACTCGATTTCCTCTACTCCAATAGTGCTACTATTTCCAGACTAGTTCACCACTTCTTATCTGCTGCCCAAACTCTGGAGAGGTGGTTACCACACTGAGAACGTGAATAATGTTAAGCAGGCCGCAGAGTAAGGCAAGATGATTTTAATAGGAAGGGATAGAATTTCCCTCCTTCCCATAAAGCCACACCTGGGTAACAAAAGCAACTTCCCAGACTATAGATTTCTCATGATTCTCAGACCTCAGCCTCATCCTTCTGCAGCTATTTAATGCAACTTTTTTTCATCTTTACAAGATACATCGCATGTAATTTTATTGCATACCAGAAGTATAAATTGAAAAACTGTTTCTTCAATGCAAAAACTACCTGTGTTTATGATTTGGCCTGCATACATAACACAGGAGGACAATTACAAGCATCTATCAACTTGAAAACTTCTGCTGAACAGAAATAAACCTTTTCCATGTTTTTAACTTCAAAGAAACCTGATGGGGGAGTTCGACTTTAAAAAAAAAAGGTTGAAAAGCACTCTTTACAGATGTTTGAGATATCTGTTGTTGACTGGATGCATTGGTAGAAGAAAGGAGACAGCCATGACAACAACAGTTAAAGCCCATAAAATCTAACACTGTTTAATTAAGTCAAATAAAAATTATGGCTCTTTGAAGAATAACTACACAGAAATGAAAAGAATACTCTAGTCAGAAATCCCACACCTAAACTATTCAGCTGTAAGGAACTGTAACACATGAAAATCTCTTCAATATTTTGACATACTTTGATATCTTTCAGTTATGTTTTGACTTAAGGATTCAGAGCAATTTTATTTAAATAAACTTTCAGGTTACATGAAAATAGGAGAGAGATTATGCAGGTGCTAGCTCCACAGTATTGTATTACTAAATTACTTCAACTTTTAAAATAATACTACCTTAGTAGTTAATTATTTCTGCTTATCTTTAATGTACACCTTTGAGAAAAGGTAGCTGATCTTTTGGCAAGCAGCAACGTAAGGACATGAAAGTCAAATTTATATTGCTGCATGAAACTAAAAAGCACTGTGGTGCTGCAATTTAATTCTCAAGATGCCTCTACTTTGTGATGGCAACATACACACATTGCCACTGTTAATATCCCAGAGCTCTCAGAACATAACAATTAAACCATGATTTATGAAACTAGACACCCTACATTTTCTTCAGAACATTCTGGAAGTTTCCTCATCCCAGGTCTCTGACATTTATCAGACGAGTGTAGCAATTACAGTGGTTTCAAAAACATTCCCAACTTCAGATCCATTAAGTCAGTCATTTTAGAAGTTTCAACACGTAGAAATACATATCATAAGGATGTATGGTTTCAGTGTACACTTCCAAAAAGAATCAGATTACTGTCAGAAAAAGCTTTTCTAACACACCTTCGAGAATTGTTTCAATGAAAACGTTCAACATAACTGCTTCTCAATATGCTTTTCATTTCACTCAAATATCCCATGCACTAAAGTCAAAGCTATTAATGTAGCATTGTCATTCAGATCAGTTTTCCTATTGCAATGTTTCTTTTACAGTGGAGAAATTAACATTTCAAAGATAAATATCATGATTTGTAGTTGTGCTTTTGACTTCAAAACATACCTGGAATTATTGTCTCAATGCATATCAGGGTGTGCAAGAATCCTGCACCAAAGCTAATCCTGCTCAAAAACCCTTCTGAGCAAAGATCAGTAGTGCTATTAAATCATACCTAATGGTTTTACAATGCATAATCAAAACAATGTCTCTCCTGTGACTAAGCTGTCACAAGACCAAACTCATTTCACTCCGTTCTCTAAAAGGGACCAACATGAAGTACAACAGCATCCCCTGACTTCCAGGACTTCTACAGCATCTCATATCCATGCTCATCTAACTCAAGCCAATTGAATTAAGAACATTATAAAAAGTTTTTCTCTTATATCATAAGTCTCATAACTTATCTTGAAAAACAATCTTGGATTTTCAGATTATAATAGAATAATTTTCCAAGGTATCTCATTAATATCATGGATGGAGAATCTCATGGAAAATAGCTGCAGATTTACAGAAACCTTTATATGCTTCCTGAACAATGAATATTCTCCCTTTCAAATCATACCATTCACTTGTTTTATAAAATAGTTATTAAACCTCTTCCTAGCTTCCAAATGTCATGCAATCTCATGCTCACTTGTTCTTAAAAAAGGGTCTATGTCAGTTTTACCTTGAAATGCACTGTGATGCTCCAAGGAAGGGCTGTATTTGATGCATGGAGATCAAAGAGTAAACCAATTGGGTAATGCCTAAAAATGACAAGATATTAATTTAATATAGAAGCTGTGCATTTAATTCTACATATCACAGTTAACAGACTTGCATTTACACACACACACACACACACACAAACTAGCTGTTTGACTCCCACAACTAGCATTCTTTATTGCTTACTTAGAAAAGTTATACAGGCAAGTTTAACTGACAGGCAGAAACAAGGCCTTGACTGACAGGCAGAAACAAGTCTGGAATTTACATGTTCAATTTCTAAACCAGTGGTCTCCAAGCTGTGCCCACAAAACACTGCTACTTTTGCAACAGCCTTAAGTGGCCTACAGCTGCTTTGTGGAACCTCCCAAAACAGTACTTTTAGTTAAAAAGAATCAGACCGGGAATAGCTGTCTGACAGAAAAGCACATGCTTTCAGAAGCTTGAGTGTCCTGGGTTTATACCACACTGACCCTTAACATACCTTCCTCTCCCACATGCCTGATACATCAATGCAGAGAACAAGCAGAAAAGTGAAAAAATTACGTATCTGTAAAAGGGCTGAAAGAGGATAGATCAAGATCAACTCTGTATCTTTACTATCAAATTAAAAAGAGTGAAAAGGGAGGAAAAAATTAATTGGAGTTTTGTATTTCAAGGGTATTCTTGATTAAAGGAGTTACACAAAAAATCTTGCTTCTGCCAAATATTCACTTGTGTGACATAGCTTTCTCTCCTTTAAATTCATTAGAATATGCAGCCCCCAGCAGTATATGGAACATATATCACACACACAAAACCTCCATGGGCACTGTAAAAAAAGCTCTTTCTTCAGTTTTCTCACACACAGACATTGGCAAGATTTTTGATAAAATATGTATTTTTTTTTCCATTCAGCATACCAAGACCCATTCTCTTAATTTTTCAAAATCATAACCCAAAGAGCCTTACTAGCTTTTCATCCTACAAAGAGAGAAGCACACACTGAACTGTAAAATCAGTAGTTTCACTGAATTAAATGGGACTGATCACAGGTCACAGAGCCAAGCACGTACATAAGTTTTGAAAGTCCCAAGAGTACTAACCGAGAACGTTGCTTTAACAGCACCTGTGCCAAGCCATTTTCCAGAGCGGTGAAACTCTCACACAGCAGTGCTTTAGCACCCTCTATGGGTGAGCCACCCCAAAGCTAAGACAAATTCACCACAACAGCAAAATAAAACCCAAAAAATTACTACAATTCCTGAGCTTACCTGAGAATAAAGAATAAAAAGAATGCATATCCAGATTTATCCTGATTCACTGCTAATGCTCAAGTTTCTACCACGAAGATTTTTTACTACTGCTAATCATGTCCTAAACACTTAACAGGGTCTCAGCAAGAGTTCCACGAAAGAGTGGTTTTCCAGGTGAGTTAAGTAACAAAAATCAGATTTGATAATTAGACGAGCACAAATTTTCAACATGAACAATGATTTCCAGTTATTTTCAATTTATACAACAAAACAGATACCTAAGAAAAAGAAACCCAAAACAAACCACACAAAAACTCCTGCATCGGGTTTTGGCCTACATCTGTATTATCTAATCAGTTTAGATTACAAAGTGAAGCTCATGTAATCAAATTTCTTCAGTAAAATCCTTGTGCTTTGCAGAGTTGATAGATGCCTGATCAAATGGTGCTTTAACCTTTTGCCTTCTGCTAATTTATGAACAGGAAGGGTCAAGCATCCATCCAGTTGGTACTACAGAGGCACCTATACAATTACCAGGGCTAGAACACAACCCACACAAATGGCACAAAAATGTCACTGAAAGCCATGTGCAAGTGCTCAGATAGGATGGAAACAAGCTGCAGGTGTCATCCCCTAGCATCTGCTGAAGAAACTACTCCAGCACAGAGTGGGCATCACTCAGGGAGAGCTCCTGAGAAAGGCTGCAGCTCTCCAGGTCTCAAGCTGCCAGGAGAGCTTGGGACCTCTCCTGAGGGTTGGGGCAAGCAGAGGAAATTGCCTTGAGCAGGTGCACATTAGTGAGGAGCTATGCCACCAAGTTAAGGAACTGCAGGAGGTCAGGGGATCGTACAGAATCAGGGAAGATAGAAGAGATTAATGGCATCTTCACCAAGATCTCACAGAGATGAGAATCTGGAGAGAAAGAGTCAGCAGTGGTCAGTGGGTATTCACAGGATGGGGAAGACCAGAGTTGTGTGAACTCTGGTGTTGAGGAATCCATTCAGTGCCAGTAGCTCAGTGTGCAGCTGCAGAGGGAGCTGCAGGTTGAGCTCTGGGTGGTGGGAGCCCCAGAAAAGAGGACGGGAACTGGTGCTGACCCTTTGCACAGGAATGGGCACGGGGACCTGTGGCCCTGCCAAGTGACTGGACACCAGAGACACGGCAGGAGCCAGTGGCCCAGAGGAAAAACCCCACACTATTGCACACACAGACTGTGAGGGTATAAAAGCTCAGGGGTTCCGTGGTTTGGGGTCCCTACTCAGGGGCACCAGCTCAAGCTGTTATTCTGTTGTTACACCGTGAGTAAGGTCTTTTAAGGATCCAGATGCCTGAGGCTTTGCTATGGGAAACCGAGGGTCGAGCAGGTAAGGAAATCTTGTCTGACTGTGTGGGGTGTGTAGGGACTCAAGTGAGGCACCCACCAGCTCCCTGGAGCCACCTGCTGTGAAGGGGCCTCAGTCCCAGCTCAGGTGGTCTGAGTGTGTGACTGCCAAAGCTGCTCCTGGATGATCAGACAAAAGTTTCCTTAACCTCTGGCCAAGGGAGGGCAGGCCTTCTCCAACCACTGGCACTGCTTCAGTGGCAGACAAGAGGCTGGAAGTTCTGAGGAAGCATCAGAGCTGTCTGAACAGCACATTCACAGCCAGAGGAAGCAGTCATAGCACTAGGAGACTCCATCCTACAAGGGAGAGAGCCCCATCCAGCAACTTGTTAACCTGCAGAGGTTTGCTGCTTGTTAAAAAGTTGCAGACTGGCAAAATTGTCCTCTGCTTGAATTATTAGTCCTTGCTGTTTACCCACATGGGCACAAATTTCACATGCTGCAAGAGAACCCCTGAGTGTATCAAAAGTGACTATACAAGTTTTTGGGGCAAGAAGGCATTTCCACAATTCTGCCATTAAAGGAGACAGGTTCAGAGAGGTGTCTGCAGGTCAAGAGCTGGTTATGCAGTTGGTGCAACAACAAGGACTTGGCTTTTACAAACACAGGACACTTTGGGGATAACGGAGTACTAGGGAGAGATGGAATCCACCCAGGTCAGACGAAAGTATCTTTGCCTTCAGGTTGCCCAGCCAGGTGGGAGCTTTAGACCGTAAAAAACAGGAGTGTGAATAACAACCCACAAATAAATTAATGGACATGGGTGGATAGCAAGTGGTGAAAGGTGACAACTACAAGGGAGATGTCAAAGTGATAAAAGAAGGTAGAAGAGAGCCCACCACAAGTATCTACATAAATGCACACAGCTTGGGAAAGAAGCAGGAAAAACTAGCGTTGCACATGCTATGCCATAGAGCACTGGGCTACCTGAGGTACAGTGAAACAGCCTGCACAACTGGAACACTGCTATGGAAGGACAGACATAAGCTGCTTAGTTAAGGCAGGCAGAGCAGATGAGGGCAGAGGGTTGTCTTCCATGTGAGGGAGCAGCTTAGATGTATGAAACTCAATGGGACAGACAACAGGTTGGCTGAGTTCTTGTGGTTCAGGAACAGAGGAGGGACTAGTAAGGGTGACAGACCATGCAATCCAGGTGAGAAAACAGATAAAGTCTTCTTTAAACAACTCAGTAAGTGTCTACATCACAGATCCTTGTTCCTGTTAATCTCTGACATCTGCTGGAAAAGCAACACAGTGGGACACAAGTAGTCAAGATTTCTTGATACAGACACTGGATGAACCAGAGATAACCCTAAGCAGAATCTGTTACTTATTATTAAGGCAAAAGAGTTCTGGACGTGATAATCAGTGGCACCTTTAGCTGCAGTGACCATGAAACGGCAGAGTTAAAAATCCTGGAGGAAGGACAGAAAGCAGAATACGGACTTTTGACTTAATTTTTCATTTCCTCCTGGTGCCCCTACACAGTTCAGGCTCAGCCACATCAGATGGATCACTGGACAACACTTTCAGTCCTTCACCTGCAGCCAGAGCACTGAGAAATTCAAGTGTAGAAGGAACATTCCTCCTATTGCGAGAAGTCATCAACTTTCAGCTCTTCCAAATCTTAGGAGACTATTTTCTAATCCAGTGATCACAGTCCTTGCCTGCATCTCCTTCAGTATGGTTGTAGGTTTATTGTCCTGTAGCTGCAGGATGGCCTGAGGCTTGATCCATTTCCTTCTGTAATAGCCTCTAATGCTGCACAGTCTGATAACCTCTTCCTGAAACTCCTTACCTTGGTGACAGACCCTTACACACCTCCGGCAGGCAAGAAACCATCTTCCCCTGTCCCAAAACTCTCAGCAGGAGAAAGAACCCAGGGCCCCTGTAACTCCAGGCCTGGAGAGCTTCATTCTCCCTTAGGAACTTGACCCATGCACTGCAGAGCCTGAAGTTGAAAATATGTTTAAGACTTCCTCCAAAATCTCACCGGAAAATGGAAGAGCTGCATCTGAACAGACATAGACTTCATCCCAGCTAGGTATGAAACTGCACAGACTGTAAGCAATAAGACCTCACACTGCAAAGTGAATAATTAGAATAAACAATACTATTAACAAGTTCTATTTGATTCTGGATGCACAAATAGCTAAAAAGATTAAACATTAATGCTCACTATTCTTTCTCTACCAATTAGTAGCTCAATCTAATTCTCAGTTCTGGTGTTTGGGTCTTCCCCAGAAGAAGCTTCGACTCTTTATGGGATTACCATGCTCCTAAAATAATGGTTTAAAATAGCACTTTCCTTAGAAAAGCAGTTCCACTGAAACCAGTGGAGCTGTTCCTGGCAGAATACGCTTAGTTCTTCTGAAAGATGAGAGCCTTAATTAGCAGATCATCTTTACACTATTTATTTTCATTTCTACGTTCAATGAGTTTAATAACTCTTCACTTAATTTTAGAATGACAAGTTATATTTTTACTCTATACCTATATTCTACAGTTATTATTTTTTTATTCTAGTTTAAACCTCATGGTATTTGAAAACTTACAGAAAATACAGATCTATTTTTGGTTGAAGTAGAAAGCCTCTCTTTCCTTTCTTGTTACAAATTCAGTGAAAGTTAGTTTCCTCCCAATGTTTACCTGGGATTATGAACACACTGGGATAAATGTGGTACCTTGTTGTTTATTTAGGTACTACCCCTGACTCAACATTACTATGGCACATAAGAAACCATTTCTTGTTAAATTTCACATAATTTAAATAGATGTCTAAAGCTGGTTTTTCCAGTCAATTATAATAGAAGTTTAAAGAGCTAGTTTTTATGGGTTTCTATTTACATATTTTCAAGGTTCACACTAGGTCGATCTCAAAGAAACAAAAGACTAGAAGAGATCTACTGCATCACCAAGTCTACAGGGACTCTATGATGGGATGCTTGCTAATCACAAGACAATCCAGGTTCAGTAAGGTTAAAAAAAAATCACTAGTTTTCTTTCCTATGATGATACAAGGAATAAAAAGAGATAAAAATCTCTTCATCTTTCAAAATACTAAATACCTTCTGGAGAGCTGATGCTATCTATACAGAACTAGCAAATACTGCAGCTCTCAAAATATTTTCTATTAAACTCTTTAACAGCAGAAGAAGTAGAAAGCCTGATGTACAGTATTTATGAAAACTAATTAAATGAAACAATGTCAGTCCAAGTCCCTAACCTCTCACAAAAAAAAAAACCAAACCAAAACCCCAAAAGACGATAGTTTTAATAGACTATAGGACAGAATAAAAACAGAATAAAAACAGCAATTAGTTCAGTAAAGTTGAACTAATTGAATTAAACAAACACTTGCAGATCAATATTACATTGTTTTACAGTGCAAGCACATATCAAACCAGTGAAAAGTGAAGGCTACTCATGTTTATTACCTTCAAGCATGTAAGCTATTTGCATTCAGACTCCAGAAATATTACTTCCTATCTGTGTTATTAGACATCTTTAGGAGGGTAGAACATCTTAAACAAAGATTTATTTGGCAATTCTACTGCAAGCAACGGTAAAGCCAAAACCACAGGCATTCTGAATTATGGTAACAACTAGAACAAAACCAGTAAGTGCAGCACAACAGCTCTGTCTTACACATACAGTAAAAATTCAAGCAGAATAATAAAAAAAAATGTTCAACATTAAACCTTCTTTTGTTTTTCCCAAAAAACATGCATTTCTTACCCTCCTCCTCTTCTGCCATCTTTGAAACCCAAGGGAGTAATTACTTTAGGAAAACTACTGACACCGTGCTAAACCTGGGAACTCTCTACATGGTAAACCACATAAAGTATAAACTTCAATAAACTCACCATTTCAGTGGTGTACCTTCATATTCAAACCATATTTCACTAACTTCCTCTTGTCTCATAACTTTCTGAAAGTGTTTCTTCACTTTGTCTGTTACCAGTGTCAAGTAGCTTATCCTTGGCAAAAGCAACTGAAAAAAAAATTGTAGAAGCCTTAAGTGTAAATAAAATACACTAAACTAATAAAGATCTGCAATAAGTATGCATTTTCATAACCAAAATACAGTTAGCATTCTCTTTTTCCCCTTTTTAAGGTAAGAGGTCTTTTAGACAGTTTACTTATTAATGGTTAATGAAAGGCTATAAAAGGATGTACTCAGAAGATGTAGAACAGCAGTATCTAATATATTAACACCTAAAAAAAGTAAAAAATTAAGTTCTTGATTCTTTCAGTGGGGTGACAGAGGGAGAACAGTGGAATTCAATTTCTGCTTTTCTGTATTTAAATAATGAAGGTTTAAACCTTTTTCATATGAACACATAAGAGATTCTAACTTCTTGAAAAGAATGAGCAACTGTGTATCAGCTATTATTTCAAAATGGAAATTCCTACACAAGGAAAAAAAAAGAATGAAAACTAGATGCTTTAGGGTTTGGTTTCCAAGTGCTTTGTACTTCCAATAGCTGGCAATTTCGATTTTCTTTGCACTGCGTTTGCCAAGTCAACCTATTAGTCAAGACTACTACTCTTCCACTATTTAACCTTCACCCAGCAACTAAAATCAGAAAGAAAACCGTAGGTATTTTATTAGTTGAAACAAGACACCTTCTTAAAGCTTTGGCATATACTATCTTCTTTTCTCAAGTGTATACTACCCAAATCAGAATGTTGTGCTATTTTTATCTGCAGTATCTTCCCCACCACCTTTTTTTTTTTAAAGTCTCACGCCTAGTAGGAGTGGTTAAGCCCTCTGTAGCAATCAGTGCATTGACTGATGACTGTGTGGCACAGTCACTAGAGATAAATCAATCCATAAGCATTAACAAACAATGCTTTTCAGTGTCTCAATGAGTAAAGATTACCTCCCTGTAAAATATCAATTCACTTTAGAGCAGACCTTTTAAATTAATAGTATTCATCCTGTAAAGTTCTGCTTCATAATTATTAATAAAATAGATGGGCTTAAGGTATTTATAGATTATGTTTTATATGTTTAGAGAAACATTTGTTTTCCAGTGTTCCTCATAACCAGTACTGTTTCTTAAAGTATTTTTCTATAGTATATGAATAATACCAGGCCCTAAGTGAATGTCTGTGGTACAGACATCCCAAAACATGTAAGGATATATTTTGCCTGACAGAAAACTCGATCTCTGCTGCAATATTCTTCCAGAATTTCTCCAATAATTAGACCGCACTTTGATATATAAATCAGATAATATTTTGGCCACGATACTACAATTTGTAAATACCCAACTCATAAAGAAGTATGGAGAGTACATCAAGTCCCTGGAAGAACAGTTTCATCTTTTTGATAATGCCACATTAGGTTACATCTGTGACACAGCTAAATTTTACAATTATATAAAATTACATAAGGCCAAGTCTCACCACTATCACAGCTATCATGTCAGTTAACACTCCATTTTTCATGTACCATATGGTTTTCTTTTTCCAACTGCTGCTTTTATTACCATCATCATATTGTTTCTACCTTGTTTCATAGGAGCAATGTAGTCAAAACACAGCCTTCATTTTTGAAAGACAAACAAACTCAATAAATTCAATGAAGTTATGTACACACTCAAATGAGAATTGTTTGGTACTTTAATGACTTGAATGACAACATAAGCTTATCCTTTATTTATCTAATTCCACAGATCTTCACTGATTGTTCCTGAGACAATACAGTCCAGACTATACCAATCAAACCTATATATTTTTGGTAATAATTTCATGTTATTTCTGCATGATATGTAGAGTTAAATTAATGCTGGTGTACTCTGATAAGTCTTTCTAGGACTCTTACAAAAGCAAATTTTCAGCATGTTGTATGTAGCACAATCATGCTGGAATTCATAAATATATTAAAGCATTATTTAATGCAACAGTGTTTCACATAACCCTTTAAAATGCATAACTTCCTCTGTAAAATATTCTACTTTAGTTTGTATTGTGAAAGAACAACCCAGTTTCTACTTCAACACAGAGACCACAGACAATAGCCAAATCCATTTAACTGAATTTAACAGAACATGGCCAGCACTCCCAAAAGGCCTCAACAAAAACTGTACAAGTGTACAAAACCCAACAGTTAATCAGGTTAACAGGGATTACCTGTTTTTCAGCAATGCTGAGCATTTGTAGAACCTACTGAACTCTTTGTTTGGTCTCCCCACTTCTTTTACCTTGCTATAGTTTTCCCCTTCAATAGGAGAAATGAAAGGATCCAATTCTACCACTTTTCTAGCTTTAATTATCTTAGATATTTACAAGAATACTAAATCTGTTAAGTGAGATCTTTAAAGGCAGTTTAAATACATTTTCACTTTGTTACCCCTTTTAATATCCCTTCCCCACCCACTGAAAGATAATCATGAGTTCTCTTTATTAAATTAAGAAAAGTAAATCTCCAAGTACATCACCAAGCAGAATAAATCCTCACAGCCATCCCTAAATGCCATCCCCAAAAATTACACAAACTGCAACACCTTCCTTTTGCATATTGTGTATTGCTACAGCATTTAATCATAGTAACCAAGAATGTTTTCTTATTAACCATTCATTGTATTAAATGAAACACAACGAACTCCAAATGCCTAAGTAAATACTTGCAATATAACTTCATGTAAAAAGAGTACCTCTCCAGGTATCTCCGCAGGTTTTGTTGCAGAGCATATGCTGTTTTTACATGCAAAGCACTAAAACAGAAAAATTACAGATTTAACTGGAACTGGACTGGTCTAATCACTAAAGTATCGAGGAAGATGAAGCAAAGCATCCTAACGTGGAATGGCTTCACGTTGTTCACTCTTACAGACATCTCAAAAAAATAATACTTTTGACATCAAGCAAGCTAAAGAGTGGTCCTGTTAAAGACCAGTCCCTTGGGCAGAGCATCATCCTAAGACTGTATCCTGCTGTAATTTTGTTCTTTATACGCCTGACAAGTCTCAGCCAATGAGTCTCGGCTTCCTGTATACTTCTTTCATTCTTTTCTTCCTAAGTGTCGTTTGCACCAAGAGGCAAACAGTATATAATTTTAAAATACAATGCATAACAATTTTAAGATAAATCAGCAACAAAGGTAGTTCAACCTAACTGTTCCTAAATATGTTGCCACTCAAAACATAAGCATCTGTATGAAACACTCCAAAGAAAATTATGTATCCATTTCTAGTGTAACTGCAGAAACATACCTGACTTGACTATAGTAAGAGCCAGGAAAGTGTTTTACCAGAGCTGCCCAGTCTTTATGTCACTACTCTTTCCAAAAGATAGACAAGTTAATTTTAAGTTACTTAACCTACCCCCGTGCAGTGCCAGAAGGTGATACATGCATCACTCCTGTGCTGCACTAACCCATCGGACAGACAGGGCTCTCCTGGCACACCACTCACAACAAACCGAAATCCATCCCACAGACTCTGGGTTGTTTTTCTAACCCCTCACCCTCCAACTCTATGTCATCCTTCACGTTCATAACACAAGTTCCTCAGAGCAGAATCCTTTATCCTCTCTCAACTTAATGATGCCAGTATCTCCTTCCCATGCAGTCTGTCCATTTACAAAAGGCAGTCTGGAATGCAGAGGTTGTATCTGTACTAACAAGTAAGAGGAGCACAAGTAAAGCTGAAGATGTCAAGAGCTGAAAATGTTAACTACAAATACTTTTCTGCTCTACATAAATTTAGGAGGTTTGTTGTTCTTTTACTTTGATTTAGCTCAAGTTTGCTCCCATACACCAAATGTCCATTAGCAGCTGAAAGCCCATCTGCTGCTTCAGCTTCACGTGAAAATGATTTGGCCCGTGGGCTGTCTGAGTGCTCTGTGATGCCAACCTGGGCACAGGAAGTGGAAAGGATGAAGACTTATTTCAAACGCACTCCAGATCTGAACAAAAACATTAATGCAGACACACCCTGAAACTATCAGAACTACACCAGGATTTAAAACCTTGATTGCTATTCTGCCTTATACTATTATAAATCCTTGGTCCCTCCAAAGACACAAAGCTGTATTATCAGCTACAACAGAAACTGAAAAATGAAGAAGCTAAAATTTTAGAACTGCCATCAGTGAGTAACCAGATTTCACAGAAAGAAAAGAATTAAGCATTGAGAATGTTTGTGCACACTTTACGTGGAGTAAATAAAAGAAATCCTATGACCTTAAAACCATCTCCTTGACTTAGAAAGCTGGCCACACCACGAGGATAATGTGGTTTCATGGTTTCCATGCCAATGTTAAACAGAACAAGGCTGCATGCCTCTAAACTTAAACTCATACCTTTTGTGTAGCTCTTACACAAAGTATGCAAACATATTTTAACTCATATGTATAATTTAAAGTCTGAGACTTTTAGGTAGCATGTATTTGGCAATAGGTCAACAAATATGAAGTACAGTGCTTATCTTTTACCAGTGATGAAACTAAAATATACAAAGATGAGCACTATTATTGCTGAACAAAAAGCACTAATAGTTTATTATGTTTCAAAATAACACATGCAAATCAGAAACTGATGACACAAAGATGCTATTGAACACAGAAGAAAAAGTTCTATCCAGTGTGGAATGGGATATGATAAGATTTAAGAATTTCAGAATCCTATAAAAATTGAAAGTTCAAGATTTCCCTCCCATATACTTGTTACATTTCAAATTTGCATTTCACTGAATCAGCTAACATTCTTTCTCAAAAAAAGTGATGAGAACACTATAAATAAATACATCATTACAGAAGGTACTTCCATGTTACAACTCAAATACATCCATCATCCTTTTTTTTATCATCAGCTAGCAATCCTGTTCAGACAGTGCTCTGAGTAGCTTTTCTTACTTCTGAGCTAATCTCTCATGACTGCTGGCATTTAAAGAAAAGAAAATGAGCAGAAGTCATCCATGGAGCCAGTGTTCATTATGAGTTTGTGTTACACAGATGACCAGCCTTAATGTTTAAGATTTCATAAGTCTCTGACTAAATTATTTCTGCATTAACATAGAAGTTCTCTCCCTTCAACTGTTCATTATCCAAGAACATACAAACTCACACACAGCCTCCTCCTTTACCTAGACACTCGCTGACTTTCTCAGAATTTTTTCAAAGATCTTAATTATCTGTGATAAGTTTCTCTCACTAGTGGAACAAGCCTGACATTTTCAATCTGCTGTGAAGAAAGACAAAATCACACAGCATGGTTATACGTTTACTTTCAGAAGCTACCAGGAATAGTAAGAAAAAAAGTTGGGTTTTTTCACAACATGCAGTTGTACACGTGATGAGAATGAAGGAAACAAACATAACCACGGCACTGGACTATTTGTGACTGCCTTTGTCATACTCACATAGTAGGGTTCAGCTTCCCTTTCAGTTATCTCATCCTGATACAGAGTGAAACAGGTCGGTATTCTCCCAAACCACACATCTCGAAGTACATCTTTGTCATCTGTCATTCTTCCAATGGACAGTGAAGCACATGTAGATGAGTTGTTTCTTCAGCTATAACTGTAACCCATTCCCCGCCCCCCCCCCCCCAAAAAACAAGTCAGCACGACTGCAAATAAAATACATCTTGTTAAAGGTTCTCCCCTAACTACATTCCCGCAGGCTGACCAACGCTGTCACTGGGGCATTAAATGCATCACTTGGTACAAAGAACGGGACGAATTCAGTTCCCAGCTACAAACACATGGTGGATAAGGAGTGAAATGTAAATGAGCATCTCCTAAGGCTGCATCACGCCCCAGCCGCAGAGCCAAAAGGTCCTTTCCCGTTACCGCCCCGCAGTCAGCCGGCAGCTCCCGCACCCCGAGGCCCCTGTGCCAGGGGCAGAGCCCGTGTCCGCAGACGGGCGGGCGGGAACACCGAAACGAGCCGGGCTCTGGCCGGCGGGGGCGGGGACCGGCCCGGGGGGTCACCGAGGCCGCAGGACGGGCCCCAGCATCGCCCAGCGCCGCGCTGAGACCCGGGGGCGTCCAGGGCCCGGCCAGGCCCCGTGGGGTCTGTCTATCCGTCTATCTATCTGTCTGTCTGTCTGCCCGCCGCCCTCCCTCCCTCACTGCCGGCAGCCGCCCGAGGTGAATCAGCGGCGCTCCCGCCCCACGGGGCCGGACCGAGGAGCGCCGCGGCGGCAGCACCAGGCGTGCCGTCCCGGGCACCGGCAGGGCNGCGCCGGAAGCCGGAAGCCGGAAGCGGCGGGGCGGGGACCCGGGGAGCCCGGTGCGAAGGGCTGTACCCGGGAGTCGGTGTCTCTGCTGGTCCTGGAGTCGGTCCCGAGCCGCTCCGAGAGCGCTGTTGGTGCCACAGCGGCAGCGCTGGAGGCGGAGAGTCGCTGGGCTGCAGCTGTGCTGGACCCGGCCGTGGTCCGCTCCTGAGGCATCGGCTGGGGCGCTCAGCAGATAGACCGCGCGTTTGAGGATTTTGAGCACTTAATATGTTTTCTNGGGTCGCTCAGCAGATAGACCGCGCGTTTGAGTATTTTGAGCACTTAATCTGTTTTCTCTTATCCGATTGTTCTTTTTCCTACTTCCCCAAGGAAGCAGTCATAGCACCAAGCCTCACACAGTTCAAGAAGCGTTGGGACAATGCTTTCAGACACATCGCGTGACTTTATAGGGTGTCTGTGCAGGGCCGGGAGTTGGATTCGATGGGTCCCTTCCAACTCAGAATATTCTATGACTTTTTCTGTAGTAGAACTTACCCACCGTGATAGATGGAGCAAGTCCAGAGGGGGCCACAAAGTTGACAAGAGGACTGGAGCACGTCCCCTACAAAGACAGGCTGAGAAAGTTGGGGATGTTCAGCCTGGAGAAGAGAAGGTTGTGTGGAGACCTCATGGCAACCTTCCAGTATCTGAAGGGGATCCACTGGGAAGCCAGAAAGGCACTCTGCGCCAGGAACTGTAGTGATAGGACAAGGAGGAATGGGTATAAACTGAAAGATGGGAAATTTAGGTAAGGTATTAGGAAGAAATTCTTTACTGTGAGGGTAGTGAGGCACTAGAATAGGTTGCTCAGGGATGCCCCAGCCTGGCAGTGTTCCCAGACAGGCTGGATACGGTGTTGTGCAACCTGGTCCAGTGGGAGGTGTCCTCGCCCATGGCAGGGCAGATTGGGATTAGATAATATTTAAGATCCCTTCCAACCCTTCATATTCTATAATGCTGTGATTTTATACCATGGTCACAGGAGGATGAGGAGTACCTGTTGCCACCAGTGGCATCTCTTACATACCAAAGCATCATTCTGGATTGGTTTTTATCAGCTCAGTAGGCCCAAGTTCACAGTGAATGCTGCCTCTGCATTTCAAAGAACATCTACCACAATTCTGTCGCTCTGCAAATCCCCATCTCGATGTCCTGCAACTGTGGGAGTGCAGGGGGAGAACAACACTCGTGGCAGGGAAAATCATAACTCTAAGGAAAATACGTATCCTGTTGTGCTACACACTAGCAGCTGTCCAAGCTGGGTTGTTCCGTGGCAAGATGTACAACTGCAGCAAACATCTCAGAGCGGGAGTTCCGGCGCATTTGGAGCAGAGCTGGCGTTACGGTGTGGTTTTAGCGAACGCTCACGCCGCAGTTTCACTAGTGCCGCGTTCTGGCCATGCTGCCTTGTGGCCACCAGATGTCATGCAGTGGCCACGGCTGCTGAAGGAGTTTTCGGGAATTGCAGTTATTACGGACTTTCGGTGGGGTTTACCCAAAGACTGGCATTTTAATAAGTTTGTGTGTTGCTGATCCAACAGTATGCGGAACTCTAGTATTTTTTCAGTCATCTGAAGGATCAGAAAAGTCTGAAAGGCTCATTTTAATATTTTTTCCAGTTTAAATAAGATTGTTATGATGACTTCTTTTCGATAAAACATAATGTCCAAACATGAGCCCTAATAAAAAAAATTACCTCTTTTGCTAGTGCTCTATAAGCAAAAAGTTAAGCTGTAGTACTTTTGTGATTTGGGACATACACAAGGAAGCTTTCCTTGCCTTGCCTCCGAAGTTTTTTGTGACACGTTAATTAAAAAAGCAGGTAAACTGCTGTAAACCTGAAGAAAACCTAGTATTTGGTACAGCCTATCCCAAGGATAGAGAAAGAAGGCACAGAGCACATTGCAAGGGCTTTATGCTCTGAAGGGAACAGTTCCCTCACACTCCTGAATATGGGCAACTTACACTCACCTTGCATGTGTTGGGCATGATAGTGGAAGGGGAGATGTTCCTCCAGAAGTATTGTGTGTGCACTCACAATAGTTTTAACTGTTGGGTGGTGTGGATGGTGTCGAAATGACTGTTTTGCAGACCAGAAATGGCGAGAGACCTGCACAGAACTGATCCCAAAATTACACAGACATCCAACCCAGAAGCACTGCACACTACTAAAAGCTTCTCTGTTTCTGCAAGGAACCCCCTTAATGATGTTACAGGTCTGCTGAAACCAGTCTCAGGAGGATGCACTGACCAGAGGAGCTGCTGTGAGATGCCAGCACCACTAGAAAAACAAACAAACAATCAGAAAACCCTGACTGAACAGACAAAAAAGAAAAAATATTTTTACAAAGATTTTTCCTGGTTACAAGATTTGCAGACTTTCAGAAAACTTTGCACATATGGATATTCCTACAGGAAAACAAGGAGACCCACGGGTTTAGTCTTTGCCCTTTCCTCCTATGAGCTCCTCAGAGTTCTCATATAGAAAAGGGTGGTTTTGGTAGGGTTTGTGTAGCTCACTCACTAAAAGTAATGCCAGGTGATTTTTTTTCTCATAGGCAGGCAGGAGTCTGCAGGCTGTTATCAGTGATACTGTTAGGATGTGACTCCTTCTTGATGCTGCCTGTGCTCACCTCCTGAGGTCTTACTTAACCCCCACTGCTACAGTTCTTGAAGCATAACATTGGCCACCTAGACGGTGTAATCAGCATTCTGTTGATTACTAATGATGACTACCAAACAGATGAAACATTTACTTTTGCATTTTTCTCTCGGGTATAGTATAAGGAACAGAAGCACCTGACTCAGGCATATGGATTCCACTTCATAGGCTGAAAACTGAACTCCATTGAGCACCTAAGTCTTTTGCTGCATCTAGATACAAGAAGCCAGGTAGAGAAGAAAACAGTTAAGTTATAAAGTAAAGTTATAAAGTGAGATAACTTGCTATGTAAATTATCTTCCTGTTTAAACATCCTGGTGGTGTAGTTACTAGACACAGATACAGCAAGATGCATTGTCCATGTGAGATTTTAAAGACAATCGTTCTATAGGTGAATGAGGCTCTGCTACTGAGACAAAGTTGGTTATAGATAAACACACGAGATATAATTGACTACTGAACAAATAAACTAAACCTGAAATGCTAATAAACTAAACCTAAATGCTGTTATTATGGCTACAAATAAAGAATCCAAATCCAGACATTAAAAATAATTGCTAGGATGTAATGTCAAAATTAATACAATAAAAAGGGAATTACCTCTTTGACATATTGTTTTCCATATTACTATCTAATGCTTTAAGTTGCACCATCACTTGGCACAATGGACCAGTCTAAATTGGAAGGGGAAGAGCTCAACAAACATATTTCCAATTCCAAAGATCCTCAAGCAGTATTCCCTCATTTTAAACGTCATCATCAGACACCACACAGTGAGTCATTGCCTAATGGCACCTGAATCAAAATACCTGTTATTGAGTGCATATGGAATGTGAAGACGCTTGTAACGAACAAGATTATAATTAAAGATGCGTTAATTCTAATAAAAATAAGAGAAATGGAACAGATGGTTTACATATTTGTGGGCAGTTATGTTTTTGTGTAATGGTAGTGCAGATGAAGATTTGTAAGCAGAATCCGTGTATAATTTACATTGGAAGGGACCTCTGGAGTTCTTTCCTGACATCTAGGCCAACATCCCTTCTCAAAGCAGAAGTAAGTACAAAGTTAGAACATACTGGTAAAGGCAAATCGTGCTAGCATTTGATTGCTGAAAAGTTACTTGAAATAAAACATGAATACTATTTCACATACTGGTAAAGGCAAATCGTGCTAGCATTTGATTGCTGAAAAGTTACTTGAAATAAAACATGAAATACTATTTCCCTCTGTATTTTGCTAGAACTGGGATAACTGATAGTCATTGCTTCGATCACATGGAATGAATTTAATGGTACTTTCATAGAATTGGTATTTTGTGTCACCTACATGTACCACAAAGTAAGGATACTTTGTAAGTATATAATGTATATACTTATGTAAGTTATACATACATGTATGTATAACAGATAGCCTTGGCAGGTGGACAAAAGATTCCAATTATTCAGTCCTGGCTCCTCTCTCTGCAAAGCACTGACTCCACTAAATCATTGGCAAAACACACAAATATGTGAAACTTAACCTGTTCCAGTGTTGTTTCATTAGCAACTGATCAGCAATCACTATTGCTGTTTTCCCTTCACTTCCCTAACAGTTTTCAATAGAAAGCAAAACGTACTTTAATTTTCTAGCTATTGTCTTTTGAGTGTGTAAACAAAATCAGATTGTGAGAAGCATTAATGTACACCTTTTAACATGCAACAGTGAGTAAGAGTCAAATGAAACTCATAAAGCTGCTATTTATATCTAGCTAAATAGTTCATTGTTGCCTACTCCCAGTGAATAGCTAATTTGATTAATTACATGAGAAGATGATTCATTCATCTGAGAACTTCCTGGAAATATTACAAGATGGCACTTAATGTTTTCCAGATACAATTTTAATTTATAAGTCTGTGAGAGCGAAAAAATCACTCTTATCTGGATGTAATTCTGCTTTCATGCTCTCCTCACCTACTAATATTTGTTTCCTGTAACAGTGAATATATTTGGAAATACTCTACACTGGTTTTAAACTCTTTCTTGTCTAAATAACTGAGGTGTGCTGACAACTGTCCTAGCTTTCACTCACTGTTGTTAACTCTTTTTTACTTCGCTGATTTCATAGAATCACAGAATGATTTGCATTGGAAAGGGACCTTGAAGATCATCTAGTTCCAACCCCCATTTCCTATTTTAGTCCTAACTTAAATTCCAAAGTCATATTTCAGGCTATCAAAAAAATCTTTTATTGCTGAACCAAGTGACTGGACATTAGGAAATCCTAGTTCTAGGTCTGCTGCTTATTATTTACCTTGAACAAAATTTCTTGGTTTTGCTACTTTGTTGTAGATTCATGAAGACATCTTGGTCTTAGTGAGGAGGAAGGGAAATACCACTTTTTAAAATGTCACAGTATGTACATATGGAGATTTCTTATGTGTGTAGATCAGATCATAAGCTTTCTTTTAAATATGTTGACAATGCCAACAGCCAGTTGTTCACTTAGCTAGATTTTTACCCCTCTGCATATTAACTAAGTAATACTTATTCTGTCAAGTATTCTTACTTATCAAAGAGGGGCATTCAAAAGGTGGTAGGATGATATTCCTGATGCTTCTGGTTTTGATGTTGGAAATACTGACAAAAAGGTTAATGGCTTTGTCAGTACTGTCTCAGTATGGGACAGGTTTGGCTCCATCTATGTTTGACACATAAATTTAGCCATTTATGACCAAGGATCAGCACTAACTTAGTGCTGAATCACAGCACAGCCAGAAAGTAACACAGAAGTAGAAGGAAGATAATACAATAATCCTGTGCTGTTTGGCAATTGGAACAGCCTTTAGGTTGTTTACTTTTAGGCAAGAAGAGATTTCACCAATAACCTACCTTGTTAATACCATTGAAATGTCAGCTGCTGAGACACAGGCAGTCCAGCCCTCAGTACAAGAAGACACTAAGCACCCATGTGTCACCCAGCACTTGGGAACTCCCAGAACTGAAACCAGAATTAACTGCTGTTTGTTGACGACTAATCTTTTATACCTTGGTAAGAAGACTTCTTGCTGTACAGCTCTATATTAAAATCATTTCTATAAGGACTTCTTTCCTTTTCTGTGTTACACTGCGTAATTCCAAGCATCTGAGTTACTCTCGTTACAACCCGATCTATTGGCTAAATTATGAAACCTGACTTACTCTTGCAATAAAGTACCAAATATCATACAGGTTCATGGATAAACACAGTGCCAAGTGTGACACAGGGACACCAGCCCAGATTCCATGCCCATCCAAGTCATCAAGGCTTCAGAAAAGTAACTTTCTATTCTCAGTAAACATATGTGTCTTATTACATCTGACATAGACCACAGTTTTGTTGTTAGATTTCTGAAAAGAAAGAGTACTGATTTGTAATAAAACACAGGCTTTCTCTATTGCAGACAAAGGGGTTTTTTGGTATGACTGGATGATCGTCAGTAGTTTTACCCAGGGGAAGAATTTTTCTCAGTGATTCCAAATTCACTTTGATAATATTGTAGTACTAAAGTGCCGATAACTCCAGTTCTGAAGCTCTGATATATCTTCGTTTCTCCACTAATGGAGATTTAAATTTACAAAGACTTTTTAGTGAATTTAAAATCAATATTGGATGCAAGTTTTTCTGGTTTTCTTTTCCTCTTGGCTGTATTTGTACAACATTTGCTATATGAGTTAGCTATTAAATCACTGATTTCTCAAGGAAAAAAGTAAGGATACAATGCACGAAAATAGGAGAATGGCTATTTGAGTTGATGGTAAAAAAAAGTAAAAATCCTGATGTCTATCTTATTCCATAATAAGTATAATTACCAGTGGCCTCATCAGTGCTGAGGGAGGGGAGCGTTGTTGGAAATCACTTCCCTTGAGTTGCTGGCCACACCGTGTCTAACATAGCCCAGTATATGCTTGATTTTCACTGCTTACACAGGAGTTTGCATTTGCCTCTCTTGAACTCCACAATTCTTCCATCCTCTTGTTTGCTGAGATCCCTGTGAATAACAGCTCAGCCCTCCAGCATATCAATCACTCCACCTCACTCAGTTTTTATCACACAAAATCCCAACAAGTGTGTGTTCCAGCTCATCGTCCAGGTCAGTGATAAAATGTTACGTGGCTTTGTGATGGGTTGACTGTGGCTGGAGGCCAGGTTCCCACCAAAGCCATTCTATCACTCCCCTCCTCAGCTGGACAGGGAACAGAGAATGTAATGAAAGGCCCATGGGTTGACATAAGGACAGGGAGAGATCACTCACTAGTTACCATGAACTGCTCCTGCGTGGGTCCCTTCCATGGGGTGCAGTCTTTCAGGAACAAGTTGCTCCAACATGGGTATGCTACAGGGTAACACGTCCTGCCAGCAATCCTGCTCCAGCATTGACTCCTCTCCACGGGACCACAGGTCCTGTCAGAAACCTGCTCCAGCATGGTCTCCTCTCCATGGGACCACAGGCCTCGTCAGGAGCCTGCTCCAGCGTAGGCTTACCACAGGGCTGCAATCTCCTTTGGGCATCCACCTGCTCTGGCATAGGCTCCTCCACAGGCTGCAGGTGGGGATATCTATTCTACCACGGACCTCCAAGGGCTGCAGGGGGACATCCTGCCTCACCACGGTCTGCACCAGGGGCCATGGGGGAATCTCTATTCTGGCACCTGGAGCACCTCCTCCCTTCCTTCTCCACTGACCTTGGTGTCTGCAGGGCTGTTGCTCTCACATTTCTCACTCCTCTGCTGTTGTTTCTGCAGTGGATTTTTCCCCTTCTTAAATCTGCCATTCCAGAGGTGCTTCCACCATAGCTGATGGGCTTGATCTTGGAGCTGGCTGGTATTGGCTCTGTAGGACATGGGGGAAGTTTACAGCACCTTCCCATAGAAGAACACTGTAACCCCCCGCTACCAAAACCTTGGCATGCAAATCCAATACACATTGAATTATTAACCACTACTCTCTGATCCCAGCAGTCCAGCCAGTTTTTCACTACCCTTGCAGTCTACTCACCCAGGCCACATCTCCTCAGTTTAGCTACCAGTCAGCTACACTGACTACAAAAGACAGTGTTGAAAGTCTTGCTTCAGATAAGCTACATCTGTTGCTCTCATCCACAGAGCCAGCCATTTCATCATAGAAGGCAATCGGGTTGGTCAAGGATGATTTAACTTTGATAAATCTCTGCTGGCTGATTCTAGTCATCCTTCGGTCCTTCATGTGTCTGAAATGTGGAGGACTTGTTCCTTCATTTTCCCAGGAGCTGACCATGCTGTAGACCTTCCTTCTTGATTTTTAAAAAATATTGATGTGATACTTGTCTTTAACCAGCAGCTGGGGAATTCCCCCAGTTGCCACAGCCTTTCGAAGGTGACAAAGAGGAGCCTCACAAACACATCAGCTGTCTCAACTTCTATGGATGCATCTTTTCTGGTCCTATGTTCAGAAATACTTAAATTCTCCCTGACTTGATCTTCCTCTAGGGTGGGTAGGGCATCAGTCCCCACAATTTGCTACTAGGCTCAGAGACCTGACCTTGGCAGTAAAAAACAAGGCAAAGAAGGCATTAAATACTCCAGTCTTTTCTATGCAATTTGTCACTACATCCTTTCCATCTTGCCTGCACTATTTAGCAGCGAGCTTACATTTTTCTTCACCTTTCTTTCAGGGCTACTCATCTGTAGAAACTCTTCTTGTTGTCCTCCATGTTCCTTGGTGGTTTTGACCCCAGCTGTGTGGCTTTCCTAATTCAACTCTTGAATGCCTGGATGATGCTTCTAGATTTCCTGGTAGCCTCCTTTCTATGTCTGAGCTCAGCTAGGACTTCCCTCTTCAGCCAGTCTGGCTTCCGGCCACATCTGCCCATCTTCTTGTGCAATCACAGTGGGCCATTCTAGTGCTTCAAGGAGATTTGATTTGAAGACCTTTTCTTTCTTGGCTCCCCAGTGATTCCTACCGACCTATTCCCTGACCAAGCTGAAGTCCACTCTCCTGAAGTTCAGGTCTTTGCTATGTACCTTCCTTGCTTCCCTTAGCATCTTAAATTCAACCTGTTTTCCCACTTCTTTTTAGGCTTTGATCTGCATACTGTGATGAACCTGCTTAGAAACCTTTCTCAACAGCAAGACTATGGCGAAAGATGCTCTTGCCTTTCTTTCTTATGCTGGTGCCATCACTTCCCACCAGTCCTCACCCTCATCACTTCCCACCATTCCCAGAAGATAATCCATGGACATAGAAGCCAAAGGCTCTCCCTGTGACACCAGCTACACTGGCTTTGATCTGCATAATACATCCTCTCCTATTGAGCCCATGTCCTTAACTGGTAGGGTCAAAGAGGAACACCGCCTTGGCCCTTTACCACAGCTCAGAGCACAGCAGTTGTCTTTGATCTGCTCCAGGTCTCTTTTGACAGCAACACTTGTGCCCAGATGGGTAAGGACACAGTAACAGTGAAAAGGCAGTAATAAATAGCAATAATCCTAAAACACTGTTGGTCTTTCTGTGGTGTCCCACACCAGGGCCCAGGACAAGCAATCAGCTTCCTGACAGCAAGTCTGACCTGCAGGTGGGTACTGTGGCCCCTAGAGAAGGAAGTCTTTTAAATAAGAATACTCTGGCCCCTAGAGAAGGAAGTCTTTTAAATAAGAATAATCTTATTAGAGAAGTTTAAGGAAGTTCATTCGTTGTTTCATCTCATATTGATTATTCTTACTCTTTCTGTTTGTCTTTTTTTTCCTGAACCCATAATAGTGTAGTTTCCATGATAACTTATTGGGAAGGGCATGTTTATAAAGACTTAGCTTAGCTTACTCATTCTCCTTCATTTATCTTTTTGTGGAACAGCTGATAGATAACTCCCTAATTATTGTTTATTAATGGTAGAAATTCACTGACCCACATTCTCACAGTCACTCTCCATGTTTGTTTTAAATATTACAACCCTATTCTCTGTAATCGCAACTGATTATCCTGGGAAAAGCAAATGCTGACGAACAGCTCTACCACTTCGTGCTTCTACTCCCTGGGTCTCACAGTAACTGGTTTGTTTCATCAGGCTGTTTCAACACCTCCTCTTTGGATAACTTTTCATAGGACAGTGCAAGGTTTAAATTCATCTGGAAAGAGGACAGAGCTGATGGCTGCACAGAGGCTGACGGTTTTCACAGGATCTCTATTATAGACCCTGTGTAATATACATGAGGAAGAAGTGACTGGTAAACATAACTATGAACAGACAGTTTCAATTTCAATTACAGACAGTAATGCTCCTGTATTATCTGCAGATACATAAGAACAGTTATGCTTTTAATTACATCTGTCAGCTTAATATTTACTTGCAGATTCTTTAGCACCCAACTAGGTTACAGAAGACTGGATAGCTGTTGGATTTGTCACAGGATGCTCACATCCCATAGTAATTTAATCAGCTGTGCTTATGTTGCATTCTTTAGCATGTTGGCTTTAGACTGTAAATTGCTGAAGATAGATAGCACCTTCCTTCATGTTTGTCCATTTCCCAGCCCATCTGTTAGGCAGTATGAGCAATTATACATAACTGGTAATTATGTATTTAATTTCCAGGGCTATTGATTTAGTAATATACCTAGAACCTCTATGAAATAATAAATTTTAAATTTCCTGGTAGTTTCTGCCTTCCTTCTAAAAAATTAGAAGAGAAAGATCCTATCCTAACTTAAGCGTGCTGGCTGATAGATCTCCATGAGAATATGATGAAAATATAATAGAATGCCATTGCTGATTTAGTCAAACAAATTAAAAATTATTCTTTAAGGTGACAAATCAATTTCAATCTAGGTAATAATCAAAAATTTAGACCAGAGAAGAACATGACCTATAGATTTGCTTTTGGGCAAGCATGGAAGTGTAGCAGTACTATGCACACTAACCAGTGCAAAACTAGAAAGCAAGAGAAACAAAGCCATAAAATATTAGGCTGGAAATATATACATTTCAGCCAAGCTATATCTACTCAGGGAAACATAAGCACATCTTGATATTAAGCAGTAAATTAACAAATTGTCAGTATTATATTCCTAATGCCTCATGATTATGTTAATTTGTGGTGTTTTTCTAATTGAATTAATTTATGGTCTTACTAGTATACCTTTAAATTGTGACTACAGGAGAACAGAGTGCTAGAATTCACATCCTTTTTTATTTTACTTTTAATCAAACTCCAGAGGAGGCTGGAGCCCCTGCTGCACAGAGTAGCATTGATGATGCTGCCAATCAGTGGCATTCTGCTCCCATGAGAAGCAGCATGTCCCACCTCCCTCCTCCTTTCCCACCAAGATGGGAAAGAAAAAAATGTAGCCACAACATGGAATGTTCTCTCCTCTGAGTAGCATCCACAGTATTTGTTTCAGACTAGTTATATAGTCTGTTTTCTCATAGCTATTTTATCTTCCCCTCTTGCAGTGTTGGGGAGGGAAAAACCTACTTATTGAAAAACCTCAGTTGCCAAATAAATGCCATATTGAACTAATGTTGGCATAGCACACATAAAGTGTTTTACAGATATTAGTGCTCAGCTTGAGACCAGGCTCTGAGTCTTTATTTTAACTCTTTATGCAAACTGGTAAGTCCAAAGACTGAAAGCTTTGAAGGAACTGTAAGTTGAAAAATGCACAGAGGAAACATTCATTTTTACAGGTGGGCAGAAAAACAAAATACTTGGATACTCAGAGCAAGAATGAAGTGGTTTGTAGGTGAGTTGTAGGTGTTGTCTTGGCTTTGTACTGACACTGCATTTCAATAAAACATAGTTATTAAAGAAAAGTAACATTGGACTGTCATTAACAGAATGAGAAAAGCACTTGGCAGGTAACAGAGAAGAAAATCCCTGAAAGAAATGTTTTCTGTGAGACTTTTTTTTTCCTGTGAACTGATTGCAGAAGGAATAAAAACTACTGCCATGGATGTATTAGCAAGAATAAGAGGAATATTCAACATGGGGAACTCCTGAACATTTCATAACTGAAATCTATTTGGCTATCTGCCTGGACTTATGGGCTGAACCTAGCATTGAAACCAAACAGGGCACTCTCACTCTTAGCATCACAATGGGAATATTATGTGGAGGTAGTAACTGATGCAGAAGTAGTTCACTTGTATGTTAAAAAAACCTACAATGGCTCTGGTTAGCACTGTAAAATTTCATATTAAAGTCAAACACCACATGCTACACCTTGGCCTCACTGTGGGACACTTCTAGTGGGTGAGCACTGAAGTTATACAACCCCGTGGATTATATACATGACTTATTTTGCTTGCTTCCCTTGAACAGTAGGATTCTAATACAAAAGGCTCTTTAAAGGCCTAAAGATGAGTTGTAGGACTCTTCTTTGAGTAGCTGACAGGAGGTGTGTGGGTAGCAGGGAGGTTTATATGACACTTTTCATCTATGTGAATATATAAGCAACACAAAGGCTCAGATAAATTTTTGGCATTCTACAGCAAAAATAAGAAACCATGCTAATATTGAATTGACTTATTGAACATGCTAATTTCCCATTAAAAATTCTACCCACACCTATCTGCTGTGGAATATTCAGAATAAATACAGAATAAAAATCTTAGAGTATCAATGGGTTTGGCAGAACTATTCATGAATAACTGGGTTATAAATTAAGCCAAAGCTATCAGAAAAATGAAGGTGAAATGTTGACCCTGATAAGAGTCACATCCGTTTTTGACTTACCTGATCAATAACTAACTCCTAAGAGATGGGCATTGCATGCTTTCAAGAGAGGTATTAGCTCACAGATGAACCTAAATAACAAAGATCTCAATTTGAACCATGATGGGAACCAGGCAACTTAAAATAAGACCAAAAGCATCCAACACGCAAATCTAAATTGCTGCCTGAAGTAATCACACAGTGCGTACAAGAACAAATTCAGAGTATGAGGTTATGTAAATTCACCCCCACTCCAAAATGTCCTCAGAGCCTGAGGTGCTTCCATCTACTTGAGCTGCAGTGCCTGTGTGCTCCCCTGTGTGTGCCCCCAGGCAATCCAGCCATGCGGCCGCCAGACAGACCAGCGTAAGTCATGGCAACTGGCACGCCAATAATGATTGCCCTTTGAGCCCGAGTGATGTTTTGCCCCACCTACCAGGTACATAAGGCAATCCCAGAAATGCTTGACTTCCAAATTTACTTCTTGGTTGAAGTTCACATCACTGTCTCTTGCTTCCAGATTCATTAGTCCTACTCTCCGTCAAGATATTGCCATTTTTCCAAAGTCTGTCCCTGTGACATGGAGTTGCTTACCTTTAAGGTGTTTGCTCTGCTATTTGTTTTAAGGGTCTCTTTGCTTCCCAGGCTTCCTACATATTGCTCTTGCTACAGTTCTGGCTGCCATGCTCCTGAACTAATTTGTTCCTAGCCTTGGCTTTTCCTGGTCATAGTATTTAGTTGCATTTTCCAGGCTGTCTTTAACCCCCAGGGGAGATCACCCACATCCCTCCATGTCTGATAATTTGCTGAGGACATTAATTTATGCCTTTTTTTTTTTTCAAGGCATGGAGTGGGACTCACTCCTCTTTTCAGATGTGGTCAGGGAACCTCTTGTCTCTTGTTGGGCCAGAAAGCAAACATTAGTGGTGATATGACTGTAAGATAGAACGTATTCTTGTAGGTACGATATTCCTGAATTAAGGCTACCATTTCCATCACTATTTCTACATCATACCTGGAACTCCTGGAAAAAAAATGGAAGCGAAGATGGCATTTTGTACGGAGCCTGCTGTTACTGCATAAGTTAAATAAGATCCAAATACGCAACCACAGGGAGTCCCAGCAGAGTGTCAGGCCAAGCAATACCTAGTTTTTAGCTCCTTGTCAGACTTAGGCAAGAAGCAGGCACCCGACACTCAGTCCTGTGAAGACTGAGGCAACTCTGAGCATGTGGGGAAGTGAATCCCTAAGTACCTGGGGCACTTTCAAGACAAACAGGGAGGCAACCCTGGAATTTAAGTGCCCACAGGGTTAGGTGTCAAATGAATGTGGGATTTCAGGACCATAGTTTGGGACTTACGTGTTTTATGTGGGACACTGGCAGGATTTTGGCCCCTGTGTACTTTAATGTTCTTTTACCACGAACTCCAAAGTGTGGGAATCCAAAGCAGTCTTCATATATTCTGACAGTGAATTATCTGAATCTCAAATGTTTGCATGCATGTACCATTTCTGAAGGAAATTTCACACCTCTATTGCATTGGAAAAGAAGAAAAAATATTTGATGACAAAGTTGATGATAATCCATCCCTATTTTTCTGTAATTTGTGTATGGGCTTTAGATTGGAGGTTTGTTTTTTTATTTCAGAGCTATTGGAATAGTTTTATATTAGAACAGTGATTGTTTCTGTTTTGAAACAATAAAAAGGAAGAACCAATTATTTTAATAAATAGTGTTATCTCAACCTGTGTGTTAGTTGATTTCTGTAACAACTTCAAAGATATCGAGTCTGTATTTATCAGATTATTTTTGTAACTCCGAAATTACCATGTTTCAGGTCTGGGGTTTTTTTGTTTTTTTAAAATCTCACATACAGGTTGCAGTCAAACTAGACGGATACTGAGTATGGCAAAGTCTAATCTAGATACTCAATCATCTTCTTTTTCACCATGATGGAATGATACCAAACAGGAGAAGGATAATTTGTTGCATAATACCTTTCTAAGGTATGAAGTACTATGAACTGTTGCAAAATTGTGTTGGTTCAGATAAAGCTAGACTGACTTGTTCTGTTGCATGTGCCTGGACTAAACTGACATAAACTGGCTGCTGACATAAACATGACCATCATTTAAAGTTTCCTAAATGACTGGCTCATTCTTACAAATCTCTATCTTAACTAAGGGTCTTAAAAATTCCTTTCCTGAATTAGGAGATCCAAACCTTCTACACCAGTCAGGTACAACTAAAAGAACTGGGCCTCCACAGATTTGGATCAAAATCACACATTGTTCTGACACTGCCATATTTAACAACCAGACTTTAATTTTGCCCAAAGTTTGAAAAACGTTAACAACCAAACCCCTTCACTTACTTTTGTGTATCAGGATTTTTTAGAGTATGTTAACACTGAAGCACAAATGTCAGGTACCTCAAGGCTTATGTGGAATGCGCATTTCTTGTATGCGTCTCTCCAGAGAGATTCGTAACTGCACATTTCCTAGGTACTCTTTGGCGCTAATGGTAATGCAGACCCTGCCAAGATAATCTAAGAGGATTTGAAAAAACACGTGCCTTGCACTTCTCCCTTTTCACTCTTCTGTCATTTAAACTGTATGTTTTCAGGCCAAACACATCTATTTTTTTTTTTTTTTTTTTTTGGTGTGGAATGAAGTAGCACAGGTCTGCTGAACATACCCTCATCTGCCTGGTCTGCCATGAACTCAAGGTACCTAATGGGTAGAGTGGCAGGGAGAAGACACACCACAGCTGCAGTGGCCCAGACTCCTTTCTCTCCAGTGCTGTTTAGGTGAAGTGGTTCACCAACACCAATTAATTTACCTCTGCTCTGGCACACAGAACCCCAATTACAACTGACACCTAAATGGAAATGTAGCACACAGACTTAGTAATATATTTATCTGTCTTCTTCAATGGTGAATGTCAGAAAATGCCATGGTTATGACAGCTGTGGTTCTCTAGTCAAGGAAATAGAAAGGAATAACTTTAGGCTAAAACAAGAGAAGAAGTATAGCTATTTCAATCTTTACAATGTCTACCCAGCGTCCAAAAATCTTATCCAGATATAGCAGACAGGACTTTCTGCTTTGTTCCTAGCCATCCATCAAGGACAGCATTTACCTGCCATCAGGTCTCCTGTCTCTGTCTTCGGAAATACTTAAAATCGAAATGGATATGGTCCTGGATAGCCTGCTCTTGCTGACTCTGCTTGAGCAGGGGGCTGCACCAGACAACCTTCAGAGGTCCCTTCCCACCTCAAGTGTTTTGTGATTCTACGATTTTCATGCTTATATACTGAAACTGACTTTTTTTCTGACTTTTTGCTTTACTGAAACTGACTTTTTTTCTCAATCCCGTATGCCATTCCTGAGGGTACAATTATCTTTCTTTCCAGTTCTGCCCGGTTTTGGCATGACACATATTTAATTTGGGGGAAAAAGTCACTTTCTTTTTAGGTTATTCTGTTTAGTTAATCACAAAACAAATAAATTACAACTCAGAAAAGAACTGAATCTACCTCCCAAACAGGTGTACATATTGCTTGGACTAAAACAGTGGCGTAGGTAAGACTTAGCTGCTCAGCCAGCTCCTCTGTATTTTGTGTTCCCCTGCCTTGCTCACATCCTTTTCCTCCCACCATAAAAAAAACAGCATTAATTTATATCCATCAGTTTATGTAGTTTGTCAGTTATTGGCTGATTATGACCATTGCATGACGAATTTAAAGTTTTTCCAGAATACAGACTTCCGACATTTTTATTATGTCATCTTAGTATTTTTAGCAGACAATTATAACATCCATGTCCTATCAGTAGCAAGCAAAAATCAGAAGTAAAACCACAAGCACCCTGAAAGCTCCTTACATCAGGCAAATGCGTGCTTGTTAGACGCAATTTAGGACAGACGGTATCCGTCAGCGCACAATAGCATTTCCTAAGGAAAGCTGGACTTCAGGGTCATTTCACAGAAGACTCCTAAAAGCACCGAGGAACGCATGGGATCGCCAGGTCCTGGCAGGGGCTGGTCACGATACGACCTGACACGATCCTCCCCGCTGCAAGGTGTCTCAGCCTGACCCTTCCCGCGGGAGCGGCTCTGCCTCCCTACGGAATCCCTTCCTCGTCCTTCCTCAGCGGGATAACGAGCCAGCAGGGCGGTCAGAGCCAATTTATTCCCAGGGAGAGGGATAAGCAGCTAATTAATTAATGTGGCGGGCACCGAGACAAAAAGCAATGCTGCAAGGTTTAGGGTGTGCTGGTTCCTGTGCCCCTCGGCTGTACAGCTGACTTTCTTTATTCATCTTTTTCGCCTTAAATCAGGAGGGGCTGGGGGGTGGCCGCGGGAGGATGTGGAGCCCCCGGCGCGGTGCGGGCGGGCGCGCAGCCTTTCCCCGCGCCTTGCACAAGTGTCCGGGGCGCGGGGCACACCTCAGGGTTAGCAGAAAACAACAACAAGATAATGGCCCCTAATGCGCACCCTGGGCACGGATCACACGTGGGCCGCTCCCTTCCTGTGCGACCGGCGGGGAGCCCGCCTGCCGCGGTGCGGCGCGGCTCGCTCCGCGGGGAGGGACCGACG
>VXAZ01006530.1:1415543-1467849 GCA_013399875.1 Gymnorhina tibicen
CCGCCCCCCGCCGCCGCCCCTCCGCCGCCGCCGCGCCCAAGCGGCGCCCCGCGTTCCCCCACTGGCGCCCGAAGAAGAAGGAGCAGCATCCCCGGGGGGGCGGCGGTGCCGCGCCCGCCTGGACCCCGCCGCCCGCCTCGCCCCTCGAGTCCCCGGCCCCGCGGTAAGCGCGACACCCGAGCGGGCGGCGGGGGGGACCGGCGGGCCGGGCACGGCTGGAGGCCAGGGGGTTTTCTCCCGAGGAGGGAAGCGCGTGTCCCGCAGCCGCCTTCCCGTCCCGCGTTCGCCCCAGCCTGCTGGCAGAACGGCGTCCGAGCCGTGTTGACAAACAGCAGCGCCCGTGTGAATAAGTAACAGTCAGCCCTGTGCCCGGAGCACGGGGAGGCTTCCTGGCCCAAACCAGCCTCCTAAGGGCGGCTGGCGTGTCTGAATGGCTTTTACTCCTCTGCAACAGTGGGCTTGTTCTGTGCTCGCTTTTTCTGGACGTAGTAGAGGAGGAAGATGAAAGAGAAGGGCTTGACAGCACTCTGCTACAGTGCTCCCCGTAGGTGTTGCTCCCCAGTGTGGTTCCAAGTCTCCCGTGAGTAATGACTATCTGGTGCATGCTGGCTTCTTGGGGACACAGGTATTCCCCGGGGGCTGTTTACAGCCTGTGACCGCAGCATGGGGAACCTCAGTGAGGCTGTGGGGTTGCCGAGCAGTAAAGCCTCTGACGTGAAGGTAATTCACAGTAGCATATGGTGAACTTGAGGCTACGTCAGGAAAGAGTTTGGTCAATATTGCTCAGATCTGAACATCACAAGCTCGGCAGTGAGAAGATGTCAGTGCTGCCTACATTTGAAAAAAAGTTGTAAGCTATTGATCTCTCAGGTGTTTGGTTCAAATTGAGAAATCTGGAAGTTTCAGATGGTGGTTCTGTATGAAAATGTTAGTACTTGCTGAAAAATAGACATCAGGTATAAGTTAGAACTTAATTAAAGTATAGTCTAATGATGTTTGTATTTGGTATTGAAATGTATTATTGAAGACTTTCAATATCAACCTCTTTTATAAAAGGAAAAAATAATGCTTATGTTTACATATTTGTAGGAAAGAGAAAATTAAGTCTACTTTTCAGAACTTTTAGACCAGGAAATGATGTATTTCACAATGCTATTGAGTGGCCAAGCTCAGGGCAGTGCTGCAGGTGACCTCAACCGGGAGCAGATCCCTCTTTTGCCTTCCAAGGGCTGGATGAAAGAGAAGGGGGTCACAGTGTAGCTCAGGGTGGAAGTGAGACCCAAACAAGGCTGGCAATGAATTCAGATCCCAGTTGCTCAGGACTGTGTCCACTAGAGTTTTGAAATCCTCCAAGAAAAGAGAATGCACAACAAATTTGGGCAAGCTGTGTTACTGCCTTGTGTGAAATAGTTTCTCGTGGTAGAAGGCTGGAACATATTTCAATTCATACCTTGTTCTGCGCCTGCCACGCACTACTGAAGAGCCCTGTGGCTCTTGGTGACCTTCTCATGCATACTGGCAGGCAGGTGATGGGTCCTCTCTGTAGTCATCTCTTCCCTGGGCTGAACCAGCCCCGCTCCCCCAGCCACTCCTCAGGGCAAGATCTCCAGCCCCTCAGTATCGCGGGGCCCTGTGCTCAACCTCTTCCCTTTTTATCAGTGTGTTTTGTATTGAGGGGCCCAAAACTGAGCAGAATATCTAGATGTGGACAAATGAATGGTGGCATAAGAGAAGTGGCATAAGTCTTTAATCTCGGTGTGGGTTTCTTTTTCTTCCAGATACCAGGATGTTTTTACTGCATAAGTTTGTTTTCAGGTTCCATACCTAAATTACAGGAGAATTCTAATAATTGCAAGTCTTCTGAAAGGATAGGGTTGTAACTCCTGTTACAAAACACTGGGGGGTTTGGGTTTTGGTCAGGGAACCAATCCTTCTGCTATTGATGACAGGTTGGGTTTGTGCTTCAGCACATGAAAATACACATGTATGTCACCATCTTTAGCTGCAGTTGGTTGTCTTCAGAGAGCACAAACTTCTCTTGTTTGTGTAGCTTTCTACCACCGTTGTCTTTCAAAAAAAATTGGAATGAACTAAGCCTTTAATGTACAGCCAAAAACACTAAATGCATTTTTATAAATATATTGAAGATTATGGTAGCACTTCTCAAAAGGCATGGTTTGAAGTATTTCATTTTTATTACATAAATGGTAGGCTGTAATGCTTGGTCTCAAGAATACTGTATAGGCCAGATAAAGCATCCTGTTAACAGGGATGATTTTGAAGCTACAAGATGCTTAATTAGTGGCCATGGTTTTAGCTGTGGTTTGGCACATGGCAAGCACGACAGCTCTCAGTTTGAAGACACCTATTTATATGATACTCCAGTTTAAAAATTATCTCATTATCAGCTGTTTTGCTAGTCTTACGTTATTTTTCCAGGTAGCCAATACTTTTCCTTGCTGTTAGTAGTTTATCTGGAAGAGCAGTACCCAGCATGGCATAAAAAAAATCTAGTGATAAAAACCAAACAAGCATCCCAGCTCCCTTAAACTTGAAGCTACAAGTGTGCATTCTCCTGTCTCTATTAAATTTGTCTTGTACTGCCTGTGTTCATGGGTGTCTGGGCTTAAATCAGGGCAGCCGGATGAACTCCTCTGGTTACTTTTTCCAGCAAAAGTTTGTAGAATCTGTTTCCCTCAGATAATACCTACAAGTTTGAGCCTCTAAACAGAAGGTGCAGTGAAAAAAATGAAAAATAATTACAGTTGTTACCATGCCGTAGATAACTGCATCATATTATGCAATTATGCAAAAAACCAATTTTTACTTGGTCCCGTGGAGGTCATGTCCTTACACAGCTGTCATGGTTTGGACACTGAATGATCTCCACCCAATGGCAACTTTAAAAATGAAGAGGATGACTTGGAATTGAACTTTGTAGCAGGAAGCTGATTGCAGGAGGACAAAGAAAACTGTGTGTATCTTTGGGGTGTGTTTGTTTAGCAGTGCTTATCACAATGTATGCTACCCTATGAGTCTGGAGCTTTTTGTATTTGATGGTCAAGACCAGACAAGTTACTTGGTCCAGTTATGAGTTGGCTACCATGTAAATGACAGTAGCTAGATTCTTGCCCCAAATGTGTCAGTGTAATCGCTGTGAAAAAGGAGGATATTTTTGCTGCTTATTACTTCTTCAGTTTCAAGAAACACGGATGTTTGCTACCGAGCGTGTTGGAAATGCTACCACTGGCAACACCCCTTGTCTTTATTATTCCTCTCCCCTGATTAAATTAACTCAGCTCACCTTCACCAACGTATTAAATATGTGAAGGCAAAGAAACCTGTGTGACTGTTATTCTACAGTGATTTGACATGGAAACAAAAATTATTAAGTGTTCAGTAATAGCATAAGAATAAGAAAAGGGAAACAGCATTAGGCTGCATCCAAGGAAAGTTAGACTGTGGAATCATACCTTATCTTGGGGGGGAACATGCACGTCCATGAGACATGTTGAATGTGAAGAAACGTTATGTTTTGAGTGGAGAAAGTGTCAGTGAGACCAAGATCTGATATCTCTTCCCTGCTTCCATATTCTTTCTCTAAGTTACTCTTCTGTGTTAGAAGAGGTGAAGGAGATATGGTTCACAGCCCACGTGTAACATCACATTTTGGAAAAAGATAAAGAACAAATGCTTCATCCTGTGAAAAAAAGAGTGTGTAATAACACAGACCATTAGTAGCTCAATTGATTGACAAGAATAAAATGTAGAAAACTGTTATACAGCTGGCTGTTTTGTATAGTAAAATATGAGCCCTCAATTCGATGTACTTTATACAGATAACTTCACATTTTCACATCATATGGTTGAAAAAAAGAAAAAGGAAACATTCACCTTTGTTCTTTAGTAAGACTGAATATGGATTTCTGCAAGTGTTCCTAGTTGCACTTAGTTAATGGGAAGTGGAAATGGAAAAGGGTAATTCTGTTTGATGTATAATTCTTGGTAATATGTAATGTAAGCATAACACTTTAGGAATAAAGATTTAGTATTTTAATTTTTTTCTAGGGGAGAGAAGATCTCTTAAGCTATCATGATCAAAGAATTAGAAGCAGAACTTTTTATTCTGAATTTTTTTCTGTACTGTGACCTAATTAGGAAATTGGTCCTTAGAAAAAATATATGTTTCTAGAAAGATACTAAGATAAGGGATGACATGCTAAAATATTCATTTGCTTTTTTTGCATTTTTAAGGAGTAAAAAATACTGTCTTTTGAAAATGTAATGACATCTGTGCCATGAAAGTAGTAGTCTGTCTCTCCTGCATGAGTTTTACATCAGCTGCGGGTTTGGTGGCTGTGTAAACATCAGGGTGAAGAACACTCTCTTTTTCATTTTGTCCTTTTCAAAATCAAATGACAGTCTGAAAAATATGAACCAGTAAGACTGCTGGTGCCTTCCTGGTAAGCCTGCTTGGATGTCAGGGTATGAATGGTAGATCCTGGTAGAGAAGAGTGACACCTCGTTCCTGACTGCTGTGGTGCACAAGAATTGCTGACTTTCTTTGCTTATGCTTTTCCCCTTAAATTAGAAAAAAAATAACTTAAAAAATTAAAGAAGTGAGTTAATGGACTCATGCCATTCACAGTCAAGGATTCTTCCCTTATTTTTTTGGGTGCTTCTGTCTTTGTTGGATGCTTATTTGAAGAGATGGTGTACCTTACTGTATCCAGGTGAATCTGTTCCATAGTAGTGCTGACTTGCATTCAGGTGATAGGAGTTCTGTACTGAATATTTAAATGTCTGTTAAAACAAGGACTGTTGTGAAAAAGCAGGTTCTATCCTACTCAAACTAGGTGCCAGTCTTGGCACCTCTGGTTTTAGTGTGTCAGAGCCATACTTGGAAATAGTGACAAATAAAAATAGAATGGTGTTTTGGGAAATTACTATTATAAAACACCACTGTAGAAACCACCCAGGAAGATGCACAAACAAAAAGTTCTTATTGAATGCAGGTACGTACAGTTGGCACTTAGTAACACATGGAGTGCTAAAAAGAATATCAAATACTGAATGCATACCAATTCAGAGTACCACTTGTCTGAATGAGAAAACAGCAGTTTTCAAACTGTGTTCTTTCTCAACGCATCTATCTCTTGTCTCTTCCTTTTCTCCTTGTCTTGGTCCTTGGTCCTACAACTCTGTCCCATCTTTCCCTCCCTCTCCATCCTCTCAAGATTTACATCATGTAGTTTATGCTGCACACTCTAGTGGGTTCCTGCTTGCATGGAACAAACAGAAGAGCGGTACTTTATTGCACCTGTGGTGATCTCAGGGAAGAGGCAGGACAACATTTGTAGATAGAAATTAGTATGTTAGAGAAAGGGTCAATATAATTAGTTTCATTTACTTCATATACAAGATGACATCCATACCCTCTAATTTCAGATATCTGCATCTGAAATAGTTCTTCACTTTATAATCAAGGAGGGAAAATAGTCATGTCTGGTGTGCAATGCATCTCACCTTAAGGTGAGTGTCTAAACCAGGCTAAATGAATTGCATCTTAGAAGTGCACATTTTTTTCTCATTGACTTGAAAAGCTGCCTGAAGGTGACACCTCCAACATCTAAATTTGGACATCTGAATTCCCTCAATATTACCCAATATGAGGGAGGCCATAGGCTGATAGTCTGTGTAGGAGATGCTTCAGTGCAAAGTCAAACAGTCATGAGCTTCAAAAACTGTGTTCTGGTTTTCCATGTGCAGCTTTAAGGCACCTTCTTTGTTCACAAGCCGTCTGGTTTTATAAACTCATTTTTGCATAATTCCTGTTATTCAGTATATTCTGTTATTCATTTGATTGTGGTTAAGACTTTCCAAGTTTTTTTAGGGAACTGGGATTGATCCCTACCTCTGCATTTTCTTCAGAAGGCTGGGAAAGGCATGGGAAACAAACCTTTCCCAGATGTCTAGAGTAAGAGAACAGGGGAAGAAGGAGAAAGGGCAGAGGACACTACTACACCTATGGTCTGATTTGCAGAAGTTTAGCCAAAATAGTAATGCTTAGGAAAGTTAAATTCTGCTGGAAATATAATCCTGTGATAGGAAAGATGGGGAACTGTTAATACTAGGCAGTTCTTCCTTTAGCAGCTTGCATTTTAAGATAGAATAAAAACATGAGGACCTGTTCTGTCATCAGAGGTTCCCATGCAAGGAAAAAAAATCTCTCCTTCACCTTTCAAAACAGAAGTCATCAATGGTTTGCATGCATGTAATGTATCTGATAGCAGTGTATCTTTGTATATACAATTCTTATATTCGTCACACCAGCAAACTTTCTGCTGTACAGCTTATCTTCACTCACGTGTTTGTTCATGCAACCACATACTGTGAGCTCACACAATCTATCATCAAATATTTCATCATTAGGTGCTCCCTCGGTACAAGAAGGGAAAGATAGGCAAAGACTGATCAGTATAAGAGATCGGCCTCCTTTAGTGCTCTCTGAAAAAAAACTCCATAGTATTTATTTAAAGAAAATAAGATATCAACTTCTGGAACTGTACTTGGAAATTCTGAAATAAAAATTTAAAAAATATTAGTTGGATAGAATTTCTTTTTGGTACCTGAATCCTTTATTCATTCAGAATTCACAATTATAAAGTGAACCAAACTAAAATTTTAAGATGTCCTGAGCTATGAAAATATGTAAAACATGCATGTTTGATGAATTCCCCAAATCCTGAGTTTCAGGTAGAGCCCAACACCAGAAGTACAACTTCTATTTTTGTTGTCCCAAAATAGGTTCTTCTACTCTGTGTGCAAGGGGCCAATCAACATACATAGTCAAGGTATTGGATTTATTTACAGTTCTGTGCAGAAAGGGGTGCTGGGTGTCAGACCCAAAAAGCCAGCACTACCAAAACTTTTCACTATACATTTTAGCAAATAGAAGCATTAATTCATTGGCTACAAGTTACACAGTTCTCTTATTAATTGGTGTTCTGTCTTCTATTGGTTAATGATTCTCTTGCCTCTCATGCTAATCAGTCCCATGCTCAGTGTTTCTCTTCTTCTGGGCCGATGGGTTTTTGGGTCAATGATCCGCGAGTCGGTGGTCGGGATCTCCCCCTGCAGAATTACCTTTCACCCAGATTCAGCACAGTTGCTGGGTAGGGTTTATTAGTTTCTTCCTTACCTTGGGGGTTCTGCCAAATGTCCCTGTGGCCCATAAATTCTGCATTACTCGTGTCCGCTGTCAGTGGTACATCCTTCTTCCCAACTTTGTTAATCTCCTTCTAGGTGTGAGATCACTGAAACCTATCAGGCCCTAAAGCTTAACAAGGCAGTTGTACCAACAAGTAATTTGTCTTTCTAACACCTGGGCATCAGCTGGAGCTTGTTGGCTGCTCTCTGTTTCACTGATTAAATCTTCCTTCTTGTTGATTAGGCTTCAAAGTATACAAAGATCAAATATCAAAATACCTCCTTTTGTAAGAAAGTTTTTACGTATTTCACATTTTCCAACATTTTTGACAAAAGAAAATATAAAAATCTCAGTAAGGATACCTTATTACAGTGCTCCTTGTACAGTTTAATCACTCCATAAGTACTCTAAGAAATACAGGCAAACAGAGGGGCCCCTGTGCAACCTTTAAGCAGCTTTTTTATAGTTGGTCTTTCTTCTTTGTAAGCTACTTCTTTATTGTCTCCAGTGTATTTTGAACTTTTGCTGGTGCCACAGCTGTGGTGCTGCTGTCGAGGCAAGGCTGTAGGTCAGGAATACTGTCCGATGCCATTGAAATCCAGAAGCATGAGCACCCAAGTCCACAGACTTAACAACAGTGGAGCAGAAAACATTTAAGTTGTGTGGCCTAGCAGAAACCATAATTTTCCATCTGTCCCTTCTTTATGGCCAGGAGCAGGTGCCACAATGCGGTCTCTCAGGGCTCATGGAGAGTCATGTAGATGACTTCTAATTAATGCTAGGAAAGTGGGAGAGAACCTCTAAAATCAGTGGACTTGTGAGGAGAGGCTGCTTTTTAGGAGGTGAGGAGGCTGTCTGTTTTTTCCTGGCAGGAGGCTAGCAGAATTTCTCATGCTGCAACTTGTACCCCTCGCATCTTAGTCCTTCCTTGTGCACCTCCAAGGAGAGATTGGTTCCTGCTAAGCAGCCAGTTTCTACTCTTCCAGGTGTTTCTTGTACCTCATACCCCAGCATCTAAACATCTTGGTGGCCCTTCTCTGTACTCACATCATTTTGTACACCTTTCATGTACAGGAGATGTACAGATAGCCCACACTGTCCCAAGGGCGTGCTGCTGATAATGTTTGATAGCAGACTAATATGAAGACTAAGGACTTGCAGAGACTTGGCACCGAGACGTGCAAGGTCACTGTGAACCTGTGGATTTCTGGAGGAGTGCCTACAGTTTCTTATTCTTTGACTTTCAGAAAGTTTTACTGATCTGTTTGATTTGGTTTCCATGATTTTAATTCTTTGAAACCACCATTGGGGTTTCAGGGTGGACATTCCACAAGAGCCAGGGAGGTGCTGTGTGGTTAGCAGTCCTGACACATTTTCCTACCCTTGGCTGGGAATCCTGTGCCACTTATGAATTATTTAGTGAGTAACCAGTAATTCTTGTGACAAAATATATATTTAGGATTTCGGTACAGTATAAACACAGTTAGCATAAAATCAAGCCACATGATTATTAATAAGATTCTGTAACATTATAGTGCCATCTCCATCTCCAAGGAGAGTGTTTTGGTGATTCACGCCTGGTTACACTGTTTTACAGATGAAGTACAAATAATTCATTCTCCATGGTATAGGGAGGACACCTGTAGATACATGCTGGACCTTCCCTGTTGTCCCCTGTTGAAGCATCTTTGTGACCTCCCTTAGCTATGTGCAAAAGCTGAGTAGGGGAGAAAATAGGGATGGAAATTATAAGGTATCTGTCCTATGTTCTCTCTGTTGGAAATGAAAAGGTTATGTTCTTTCTCTTTGAAGATTTGTGTGCTTGGTGAAGAGGAAGAATTATTGAGTCTGGAAGGCTGCAATTAGGTCACCCTGAAGCCGCCTCTTTTCTGGGCTAAACAATCCCAATTCCCTCAGCCTTTCCTCAGAGGAGAGGTGCTCCATCCCTCTGATCAACTTGGTGTCCCTCCTCTGGACCTGCTCCAACAGGTCAGTGTCCTTCCTGTGCTGGGGACCCCAGAGCTGGATGCAGCACTCTAGGTGGGGTCTTACCTCCCTGGGTTAGAAGCTGTCTAGGAAGCAACATAGTTGGGTTTGTCTAGCTACCATAAGCAAAAACAGCTTAATGCTATCATGTTCCGTAGAGAGACTGATTGATTGATTGATTGATTGATTGATTGATTGATTGGGCTGATGGATTGGTTCTTTACAGCACTGAGAATAAGCTCACATAGTCAGCCTGGAAGGACAAATGTGCAGACACAGCACCCAGCTAACATAGTGACATGACTTTTAAACTAAAGCTGCTTTTTACCTGGCTGATTTGGACTTGGACACATTGAACACGGACATCTGCCTCACCCCACCTCGTAGACATATTCTGAGTTAACTTTGTGGGATTCTTCTGATTTGTGGCTGGATTCCTTAACTTGTTCAGTGGGAGGTACCCTTGTCTGTTTTCAGTTTAGGCAGTAAGAGATCTTTTTCTCACACCTTTTGTCTGTGTTGTTAGTTTACTGAGTAATCTCTCTCAGGCTGTGGTGGCTTGGGTTGTGTGTTTATCAAATGTCTAGAATAATGGAGTCTGGTTTTGACTATGCAAATAGTAAATAACAACACAAAAGACCAAAAAAAAAAGTTGGCATCTTTCAAAAGCTCTGAATGAGTACATATCATTTGCAATTTCAGAGCAGAACTTATCAGGCTTTTTAGTCCTTGTGTAATTTAAAGGGTGTGTATGAGGTGAAGAATTAAAAAAGAGGCTGAGAGGTCTATGAACATTCCACAGGGGAGTATTTTAAATACAACGTAAGTGACAGTCCTGCAGGTAATAAGTGTATTCACGTGAAATGGACTCCCTGGTTCCTGATGAGCAGCTCAGTGCCCATTCCTGTCGTGTTTCCTCTCAGAAATGGAGTGTAACCAGGACTCTTCTGTATTTGGGTTGAAACCTCCTGATGTTTTCAGGAAAAAGCTTGTATTTAAAGTTCTAACAAACCTGAATTGTGGAGGTTTCTGTCCTCTGTGTTGGAAGAGTAGAAATCCAAAGGCAGTCAGAGCTGTGCTGTTACTCATATGAGTCTGTCTCATTGTTGGCACTATCTTAGGCCATGTATCTGTGGCTTGGAGCGACTGGTAATTGAACTAACCAGTTCTTCAATAAGATCTAGATGATATCTTGCTCTCTTGGAATGAGTAGAAAACTTTACTATATAGAGCCTTTGAATTAAGGTAGAGCTAGTCATTTTAACACAGGATTTTCAGAGTTCCATATGAGATAAAATTATGGGTAAGTTAGATTCTGTGGGAGAGACTTCATGTTTTCACTATAATTCAATACAGAAGGACAAAAATGAATAGAGTTACAACGGTTTTCACTATAATTCAATACAGAAGGACAAAAATGAATAGAGTTACAACGGTACTGTCTATTGTCTTATCATAGTTAATAAATCAAACAAATAAAAAAAATTAATATAAAAAATTCTGAGGCCTAAATGCAGCTTTTTCTGTTAAGATACCTAACATCTCATCTTGACTTTCAAGAGCTATTTGTTAGCGCAAACATACTATGTTTGGATCAAAGGATAATTTAGAAGATGCTTTAATTTTTATAAACTTATGTTCAAACAGGAGTCTTATCTGAAACAACTTCTACATATGTGCCACAGTGCTAAGAATATCTTATAAAGAAATAAAAAATTAGAAAATCAGCACGTATTTCACAATGTAAGTTTTTGTCAGAAGTTAATCTAGTCAGAGGATAAACTAGTCTGTTTTGTTATGTGAAAAGTCCCCATTTTCCCCTGTAAGTACTAACCACAGTGTGGGAGCGAGACTTTAATACAAAAACATGATCAAAAAGTGACCTCAAGTATAAACACTGTGGAAAAGTGTAGTAATTTAGTCCTAAGTGTTTTTATGAATCCTCTGCATCCTAAACAAACCTAGATTTAATGGGCTTATATCTCTTTTCTCCCCACTGCGGAGTACGGTGCTCGGAAGCAGTGTGTGAGCCTGGCAGGAGCTGCTGGCGGGCTGCTGGCACTGGAAGAATGTCCCACTAGCTGCCAAACCAGTGGGGCAGCATTGGAGGCAGTAATAATAGTTCAGGGCTCACCCGGAGGTATTCGAGGGAGGATTGCGTTTTACAGGGGTGCTTGCTTTGGCTGCCGGGGAGGAACTGAGCAGGAAGTGTCCAGCAAAAACTTGGCAACTTTAAATTGTCAATTTCTGTGTCTACATGTGCTCTAGCAAGTTCAAATATTAAGCACAGTATTTCTGATGACATTGTAGTGTTGCCTGATGTAATCAAGATTTTTGTGATGAGTATTTGTGTTTTAATACTCTGTCAAGTTTCTTCTAAAAGGACAAAATACAGTTAGGCCATAAGAGATGTTTAATTACTGTTAGAAAGGTATTTGAATCACTTCTCACTGTTTGATGCCTGTTTATCTGATTTGTCTTCAAAGATTTATTTGTCAGTTGTTTTCCTTGGAATTGTTTTAATTTTTTTTTTTTGTGATTTTTGCTAAGTATGATCAGGGTAATTCCTTAATATCACTGCTGTTGTGATTAACTTGCAGTTAATTAACTCTACAGTTTAATTTTGCTTGGGTTTGCTTGGTTTTAAAAGAAAAAGAAAGGTCTGTACACCTGTTTGGACATGTCTAATCTCTTCTAAGTTAGATCTGAGTTACCTGACAACCTTTGGCATATTTCCTTGTGTAATTCTTCTAAACAGTGCTTTCCTCCTCCCTGCCTGTTTTCTGCAGTAGTGCTTCTCCTGCATCCAGCTTAAAGCAAGTCCTTTATGCTCTAAGGACTCCACGTTTTGATAACCGGTTAAGGTTTGTCAAAGTCCAGAAATTTTCTGTTCCCACTGTTCCTTATTGTGTTCCATGGAGTTCTTTCTCACCCAGTAATGGACTGGATAGGCTTTTCCAGCTGAAGTTGAACTCTCGTGTGGTTACCGTGGGACAGCTGCCAAAGCAATGCGCTATTATGTATTTATTTCTTCCCACAGTGAGATGTATCCATTCTGACTTTGTTTCACATGAAGTAGGAGTTGGTAAGAGTTTACCATTAATTTCCTGTTCGAGACTGCGACCAAGACTGAAGGATTTCTCTCTCATTAGTAATACTACTTATTTTTTACCATCATGCAATTCCCTCAGTTCTATTTCAGGACATAAAAATCCCCAGACTATCCACCATCTGATCTGTTTCTCTCATAATTCTGAAATACATTTTTATTTACTTCCAGAGAACTCACTGTTATACAGGCTGTATTGCAGCATAGGTGAGTAGAGTAGATTGGGTATAAATTTAAAAAATATATACAAGACATAATAATTGCTTTCATCTAACGTGCTTTTTGGTTTACTACTGTGTTTTCTTACTAGCAGGATGTCTATTACATGTGCAGACGATTATAAATAAATTTTGCTGCTGATGACAAATTAATTGTTTATGTCATCTAATGAAGCAAGCGTGAGCAGCCAGGTGCTGGCAGCAGCAGGCCACAATGTATGTGAGATACATGTGCTTCCTTTTTTTTTATTTTCAAAAGGAATCAGAGTCCTTCTCCAAAGGTAGATTTTGTTACTTGGTGCTTTTTTTTTTTTCCCCTCAGAGTGTGTAATATTACATTCAGTGGTTGAGTCATTTTTACTTTTGAAAAGAGTTATGAACCTTCTTCCAAGTAGCCTCTTACTCAGTTTGTGGGAAGAACTCATGCAGTTGCCTTTACCTCTCCAATCACATTAAGAGTATCCAGGGAAACAGCTGTGAAATAAAGGCTATTGAGAGTTAAGGTCATGAAAATAAACACTGTCTGACTGGATATTGAAGTGTGGACGGACTTACTTGATTTAGTATTTCTTGTCTTCCCTGGGTTGCCCTCACTTGCCTCTCTTTTCCTTGTAATTTTAGCCTGTGAATACCAAAACTTTGGAGAGTCTTTTGAGATGCCATTTCCTGAACTTGGGGGTCAGGTTTTTACAGGAGATGTTAGAAACTGGTTGAAAATAGAGAAATTATTACCATAAGAGCTCCTCAGAAAAAGGGTTTGGCAGAACCTTTTTCTCTGCACATGTATTCTAAATAGTCTGTTTTGCTTTTGAGCAGCAATCTTCATTCGTGCTCAAACATAAGGACTTTCTAATCTAGCAATATCCACAAGGATCCACAGATTTGCTGCTGCCACTTGTGCTTCCTATCAGAGGAACAAAAGGCCAGACTTCTTCCCATGTTTCAAACACTCTTGAGTGCAAGTTTCGTGTTCTTGTGGAGCTTTTAACTTCAGTTTCCAATACTTTTAATAAGCTGGGGTTCATTGGTTTAGGTCCTTTGTCACAGAGTTCACAAAGCTGAAGAAGGACACATGAACAAATAAGACAGTGACTGGGGGCATCTGGAGGAGTAGTGAGCACCTCCCACAACTGGGAACATGAATATTTTCCACTGGTGCTCATGCAGCCTTGGATGTTGGTGACCTGCTTCCAAAGTGCCTGGGTGAGGAACAGGTGCTGTGGCACTGCAGTGCCTTCTGCATCTCTGCCAGGTTCAAATCACAATCAAGGGACAATAAGGAAAAAGTTTGGGCACTGTCCTCCCTGTGGTATCTTGTTATGTAATCCTTATTATCGCTGTTGTGTCCAGTACTATTGCTGGCACAAGCCAGGATGCCAGGCTATATTTGGCAGAGAAGCCAGGGTATGTCAGGGTATGTGAGCAGCAGGCAACACTGACTAATGCTCCAGGACTTGAAACAGTGCTGCTGATGCCATTCAGTTCCTGTCATGACCCTGCTGCCTTTGGCACCAAGTTACCTCTGTGCAGAGGAAGGGTGTTGCCTTTCTCTATGACTCCTCACCATTTGCAGGAACTTATGAGGATGTGATGGATGTAAATATTCTCAGTCTTTGGCAATACGAGTAGGTCCTGGAAAGAAAAGATGGTTGGTTTCTGAGACAGTCTAAGGATGCAAGGCATTTGTGGTGGACAGGGTGGCCCAATTAGAGACTCTTCAGCCCCGCATCCACCCAGGAGCAGTCCCCATGGCAAGAAAATGTTTGGAAGACAGTAATTGAGTTCACAGGTGTTGGAGATCCTGTTTCCAGCTCATCCTCTCAAGATGAAGTGATTGTAGATGAGCACTCTACAGAAGATTTCAGAGAGTTAAGGTCTAAGATGTGATGGACTGACAATGTGCCACCACATCAAACAGCCTGTCAGTATTGTTGGTAGTCCAGCAGACAGCCTTGGGAACAGGCTCTGTGCCTATAAACAAGTGTCCTCTGGGTGATGCATTTGCTGAACTGATCTAGGCTGCTGGGGAAGTAGTACCTCCAGCATGGTCAGAAACCGTATTTATCTTATTTAAGAGGTCCAAAGGACAGTTTTACAGTTCCACATTCATGAAATACTACGTGTTTTCTGAGGGCATCCAAATTTGATGGTATATTCAGCAAAACACTCCTTGAAGTCTTCCTTTCACTTCCTGCTTCTGAGTTAACTGATTATTCCTTTGTTATTATTCATGTGTGTGCCTGTGGACAACCACAAATAGAAGAATGGAATTTTTTTAATGTGTTACTTAGCTTTCCTGAAGATATGTAGTGCATAGGCATCTTCTGCAACCACTTGCTCTACACATATGGCAGACTGGGATCACATGGTCACGAGGAAACGGAAATTTTGGGTGTGTTTTGTCCTTTATGACATCAATGCAAAGAACATTAAGCTACATATGAAGAATATCAAATGCATAAGGTACTGCTACAAAAAGATCATCAAGTATGTATGCTTCTACTGGAGTGTATTTATGGCCAGTACTGATTTAACTCTGGTATCTTCTTTTTTTCTGTTTAGAATAGTCACACAGGATTGAATTAAAACGTTTTTGCTTTAAGTAAAAGAAATAGTGCAACATGTTGGCAAAGTAAAACCAGAGCAGTTTTTTTGCATTTTCACATGATAACCAAAAAATTGTATGAATTTCATAAATAGGAACATATGCAGTCTCCTGAGGACATCTTATTGTGAAGGAATCCCAATTCCAGCCCCATGAGAAGGATTTTACTTTGTGATGGGTTGACCTTGGACAGCAATTAAGCACCCACCCACTTCACTCATTCCTCCCCATCAGTGGGATGGGGGAGAGAATTGGAAGAGCAAAAGCAAGAAAAAACTCATGGGTCAAGATAAGGATATCTTTATAAGCAAAAGAGAAGAGAAACAATCCCAGTTGATGCACAATCCCTCAATAATTCCACCAGCAGACCAGCGCCCAGCCAGTGTCTGAGCAGCAGCTACTTTGCAAAGACATCCCCTATCACAAAAACAGAGTTTGTATTGCTGAGCATGATGTTACATGCTGTGGAATATCCCTCCCTTGATCAGTTTGGGTCAGCTGTTCCCTGCCAGCCCACTTGCTGGAGAGAATGTATGAAAAATTGATAAAGCCTTGGTGCTGTACAAGCACCGTTCAGCAATAGTGAAACTTTGATGTGTTTTTCTGTTTTGATCTAAAATACAGCACCATATGAGATGCTATGAAGAAAATCATCTCCATTCCAGCCAGACCCAGTGCACGTCCTTAGATGCTTTTCCATAGTCAATGATCTGTTCTTCACTGAAATATTTAATATATCACTTTGTTGTCTGAAAAATTGGTGGAAGAACCTTGATAGTTAAATGTGTGGTGAGTTTTATGCACATACATACTTTGGAAGACGGAGAAAAAAACCAAAAAGCTATGGCTTGGAAGATCAGAAAAGTCACTATGAAACAATCCAGGTTGCTGAAAAAATTAGTATTTTCTTATATAAAGCTGATGAACAATATTGTTTTATATATGTTTAAAACCCACACAGAATCTTTAATGTAGGAATCCTCAAATTAATAAAGGAAGTTTAAGGCTGATTTCTTTTTAAAAGGAATTAAAAAATGACATTGTATTTTGAAAGCTCTTGAAATGAACTGCCAGGGGTGCACATGAGGTCAGAGCTGCAGCTTAGTTTTAGAAAAGTCCTTGATAATTTTTACAAATTAAAACGTTTGTAGTTAGTAAGCTTAGAGCAAGGAACAATAAATCCTAGACTTCAGAGCTTAATAAGATTGCCTAGGAAAGATAGGAAAGGCTGGTTTTGCCCAGTATGCTTTATCACGTAATTAGAGAAAAATTTGCCCCACTTTGTTTATAAAATAAACTAGATAGTGTCTTTTAAATGCTTTAATGAAATACAGGTTTGCACATCTAACGTTATTTCACTCCCTTTAACTTTTTGTTGTGTAAGTTTTCTTTCTTCCTTGTAGACTTACTTCTTGAATACTTGTTGCTGAACTTCCGTGTTTGTATTTCTTAATCCATGTAAGCATGAATTTGGACACAAATCCGTGTCCAAGCAAATAGCTGATCATACCTTACCGCAGTGTGACGTTCCCTGCTGTCCTGCATCACTCAGTGAAGTGTTACCACTGATACATCTGTTATCCTGGAGGTTACTAGAAATGCCAAGTTGGTGTGACTGTCACTGTTGTCCCATAATTCTGATTTGAAAGACCATAGAGGTACGTATGTTGTGTCCATCTTGGATGACTCCCAGGAGCTTGCTCGTGTCCTCTCTCAGTGGCTTTGGTGCTCACACTGGCTGTTATGTGGTGTTGGTGCCTCCTGCCACAAGCCTTCCCTGGCACATGCTGGGTCTTGGTGGTGATAAATCTGATGAAGCAGCTGCTGGGCTGAAACTGTTAGGATAATTGCAGATGTTTCAGTGTAACTGTGTCTCCTCCCTTCCCTCTTACTGGACATACCCAGTTTTTGGTACAGGGCTTACCACAACGAGACTCAAGAGATTCTCAGCATAATTGCAGTGCAAGTAGTACTAGATTTTACCTCTTACAGCCTTTTCTTTTGGCTTTAATGCAGTTTACCTGTTGATTACACTGTATTACTTAATATTTGAGTTTGAATTTTTACATGGCACCTACATAGAACAAGTGGAACAAAAACAACAAATTGCAAAAGCTTGAATCACTGCAGACAATTTTTTAATGTTTATACAAATTAATTTTTCCTGAAACTTCTTTCCATTTCCTCTGAGAAGAAGAAATACATGATTAAAAAAATAGCTTGAGGAGTCCTTCTTCTGTTAATTGTTGATGAAGTCCTCGCACTCCTTCATCTCTCATACTTTCAGAAGTATTTTACTTCTTCCACTCTGATTTCTTTATGTCTCATATGCTGGAACAATCTCTTTATTTACATCTGCTCAATAATCTGTCCCAAATGTGTTTATTTTGGTTAGTTTTGCACCCTTCCTTTTATGCTGCTCCACTACCCTTTAATTTAGCCCAAATTCCAATTTCATAATGAAGGTGAGGGTTGAGGAGGACAGACAGTTCTAGTTCAAAAAGTTAGCTGTAAAACAAAACCCTTCAGTCCTCTTGCATCTTCTGGTGTTGCGGTCCGTGGTTCAGTCTGCCCAGGCTTTCCAGGGCACTTCTCTGTTTTCTTGTACCTGTGTACAGAGTGCAGTGCAGAGCTGCTGCTGCCTGTGGCTTACAAAACCAAGGGGGAACTGAGGCTTTTCTTTAATCAAAACTGTGTGCCTTTTTACTTGGGATGAGAAGAGCCTTTAAGCAGAAATAGTTTACTAAGTGCCTGCTGAAGTTTCTGTAGCAGAAGTGACTTTTGAGGCAAGTCTTTGAGTATTTGCCTAGTAGAGCATTAAAAAAGAATGACTAAGGACATAGAATCAAGCAAAAGGAAAGCAGAGTATAACATCATCTGTTTGGTTTGCCCCTTCTTGTATTTATCTTCTAGAGAGTTTCCATCTTTTCCTCTGCAACACAACTGCTTTCATTAATTTGTTTTATGCCAATTAACATGAGGAGGTGAGGAGGCTATATCAGCTATACCTTAGCTGGAATTTTTTTGTTAGGAGATTGACATTTCATTTTAACCTATTTTGTGACTTCTGATAAACACTGGGAGGATAAAAATGGATTTGGGGTAATATTAAATTATACAGACTTATGTGGTAGGAATACAAACTTTTAATGAACGAGCTGGTTTCACACCCATAATGAGATGGGTGTGTAAAATGCAGGTTGTCAATTCTAGATTTTTGTGCTGAAAGTTTTAAAGCTTGACTCGTGTTTATTGCCTCCATTTTCACTAGTCTTCTGGCACATCCTTAAGGAAGAAGTGTATTGAGGATACTCGTGTAAGTTATTTTGTACAACTTCACTTACCTCATAGACCATTCCCTGAGACGGATACAGGGTCTTGCTTCCAGGTACAGCCATTGTTGTTCTGAAGTTCCTCAAAATATTACTGCATCTGTTAATTAGTGAGACCGAAATTATTAAAATTATGTTGAACTAGCTCTCATTAGGGAAACCAAGACTTCAGAGTCCTCTTGTTTCTATAGCTCCTGTTTTTTTTTTTTCCTGTTAATTAATGGAAACATTAATAGAAAATGGTGTGTTTCATTTACTTTTCTTATATTAAGGATTTCTAATTAACAGACTTACAGACCAGGCTACAGTGCTACCTTCTGATGGAAACAGATCAGCTGAAGTCTTTCAATAAGGCTACTTCTTTATGATGCTTCTGCAAAAGCATGCCATTTTATTTTTATAACTATAAATTACTGTTTTAGAACATTTAAACTAATGAAATAATCTATCTCAAAAATGAATTTCAATTATTTAGGAATTATTTGTCATTCTTAGTTACCTCTTCCTGATCTTTGACTTCTTTGAAGTTGGTATTATTGCATTTGAAGACAGAAAAAAGTACAGTTCTGGATTATGGTTAATGAATATCTCTTGACAGAGATTTCAGGGTCTGAAATCTTTGCAGGAAGAAACTTTACAGTCCTAAAGGTCTGCTGCCAGGTTGACTGCACCTTCACATGTGCATTTACTGCACACAGCAGCCTAGAGGGGGCTTTTAGAATGCTTGAAGGTCTGGGTTTAGAGACTGGGTCCAAAGATTTTGAAATTGTCCCTTATTTCACTGTGTTTGTAATACAGTGAAAACATGATGGCTTTCTTTCTTTTTCTTTGCATAACTGATTCTAGTAAGAGAGTGTTGGGTACCTCAGTTGTTTACTCATGCTCTCTTTTGGAGACTACTTAGGGTTTTGGAAAGGAATCTGTGGCTGCTTTAGCTGAGGGAATATTTTTAAGAAAGGAAGGGTTTACATTATACTTTGAAAAATCACCAAGACAAACCGAGTATCAAAAATGTTTTGGCCCCAGATCCTGAGGCTTTATCTGTGGGAGATTCTGATTTCTTGTCCCTTGTGAATGAGTTGCCCCATCTGGGTCACAAATGATGAGATAAATGCCTTGTTAAACTGGTTCTAGCCCTTAGAGGGTTGAAAGTAGGCAAATGCAGAAATTAAAATAGAAGGTTTTAGCAGGTAACTACAGAGTTGCTGGCAGATGACTCTCTAGTCAGCTATTGTAAATAGGACATCCTAGATGACTTAAGTCAGTCTTTGAACTGGCTCCAGAACGACTTGCATTTCATGTGTAAAGTCCAGGCTCATAATGTATTTGTACCACATGATGCTTTAGGATAAAGTTTACTGTGTGAACTATTTTAAAATTAAAATGTGATTGAAATGGTTGTAGAATTATTTTTTGTGATTCGAGACGTTTGCTTAATTACTCTTTGTACTCAGCTGTCAATTAAACATCTTTCGTAAGACCCAGAGCCAAACTGAGCTACTTAACCTACTGAGACACTGGGATGGTATAAACACCTTTGCCTCCAAAAGAACACCTGAAAACTTTGTATGTGGAGCCTCTGGGGTTTTGTTTGGTTTTAAATGGTCACATGGACATTTTAAGACTTGAAGCTTTCAGCAGCTTGCACGCTGAAAGCCCACAGAGCTCCCTGAGATGGTATTCACGCACACTTGGACAACGCTGTTTGTCACTGAGTGCTGCACTGAAACAATTCATTTCTTGATGACAGAGAGCTGAAGCATGACATTTACTGCAATGAAAATTCCTTCCTTCAGCAAACACCATGGAGGCTACTCCTGCTCACTACAGACCAGGTCAGGTACACATAAGAATATACGATGCTATAGCTGCAGGCTATTAAGAGCGAGTTCATTCTCTCAAGGTTTTATTTTAAATCAAACTCTTCTTCAAACACTACCATAGTAATCTTATAGTTTTATAGATGGCATCTTTAATCAAAGATAAGGGGGATGATATAAAAATTTGCTTGTCACATGGAGAGGGAGATTTCATTAATTACAGACTTGACCCAAACAGAAGAGTAGGTGTGGCTGAAAGTTAATGCTTGTGGTGGACAAATCAGACTTGTTTTCTCGCAGAAGTGCATGTGCATTGAGATTAGCCACCTCTGCTCTGGCTGTTTTTTAAGTCTAAGAGACAAGATAAACTTATTTCTTTTACAGAGGTGTGGCCACAGATCAGTGCCAGAGATAGAAATAATTTGTTGTAACCAGCTTCCTCAAAGTTAAGACCTTGTTTAGTTTTTTCTGAGGATTTTTCTTTACGTGTAATGATTCCATTGTAGGAGCACATTGTTTTTACTCATCACAAAGAGTCTGTGCCTGGTTTACTGTGCTCAGAACTGCTTGGCAGGTTCCAGCTCAGACATTTAATATAATTAACATGAAGGTGTTTCCTGCTCAGGAGGTATTTAAGCAGTCTAGGATGATCAAGCATTGAAGCTGGAAGACGAGCTGTTCAAAACCAATAGTTGAAGGCCTTGTAGATTAGTAATCCAGAAGAGAGCTGTTAATGAGCAGAGTGGAAGCAACATTAAGTAAGTGTACTGAATTGTAACAAAATGCTCATCATTTTAAATAACAAAGCCTTACACAAAATTAACTGGGCTGTCAGTGTCCCAGTTAAAAAAATATTCTCCCTAGTTTGTCTGCACCTCCTTTCCCAGGAGCCTCCCATTTTCATTTTTCATTTCCCCCTCTCTTCTGTTTTCTGCATCCCTTCTTTTATCTTCTCTCACTCCTGCAAGATCACTTGTGGTAGCTGTGGAAAAGAGAAGGCGGTGAAACAGGGGAGTGGTAAATGGATTTGACAAGAGGCAAAGATACTGTCAGGAGACATCTCATTCCCGAAAAAGTGAAGCAAAACAAACTCTGAAAGTGAAGCCCGTGGTCTTCTGGCTCTGTAAAGATGCAGAGATGCAGGTAGGCTGCCTTCAGTGAGCTTGTATCCAGAAGGAATCCTGAATTCTGCTGCTATTTACTCGGTAAGCTAGTCCTTCTGAAGAAGCCAATGTGACTTCAAAGAAGCACTTCATAGTGTAAATCCACGTTATGATGTCTGTTTGAGCTGGCAGAAAGCCTGACCTCTGTGGAGGTATGTGGAAAACCCATCCACATCCATGTGTTTATTTTGATGTGTAACTTTTGACAACTTAAATAACTGTATTAATGGCTTTTAAAGGAATGTGAGAATGAAGAGCTCTGATGATAATCTGTAGGGCTATGGAATGTACCGTGAAATGGTATCTCACATTGGTTCTGTGCTAGATTTTGTGATAAAAATCACTCTCTGTGATGCATCTGTGACTGCAATTGATACAAGTTTTTGGGTTGCCTTTTCATCTTCTCCATTGTTATCCTGTTGAAAGGTCTAATACTTTTCAAGACTTCCCTGAACTACTTCTTCTGCTGGACACATGACTTGAAAAGCCATATGAAGTATGAGGATAGATTTTTACAAGTTGTATCTAAAAAGATGTTTGTGTTAGAGCATTTTAAAATTGTTTTCATAAATATAACTGTATATACACATAAAAGATGAAGATTGTTTGCTCTAAGACATGAGAGTCATGGACTTGGCCCGTTAAACACTCATAAATTCTGATTCTGTGTTGTCATCTTTCAGGAAATGATGCTTCACTCAGATGCTCCATATTGAAATATGCAGGGAATTTAAATGAAAGTAATTAATCTAGGATTTATATTAAAATCTCTGCAGATGCGTGTTTTCAGGCAAATGAAAAAATCCATAGTGATATCTTTTGTAATAAAGTTATAATTACTTAAAGCCTGAAATGATAAGTCCATTGTTAAGTCTGGAAGCAATAAAACGTCTCATATTACATGAACTGACTTATCTAAGTATAACTCCATGTTTTCCTACTACTTCTTACCAAATATATCATTTCAGTTCAGTTTTCCATTCCTGACATCAAAAAGAAGTTGTTTAATCATTGTAGTAAGTTGTTCTTCCTTTCTTCTTAGAGCTCAGTAAAATTTTAATGGCCAGTTTTCAAAGCTAAATTTACAAAGCTAAGTCTACATTCTTAATTGGTGCCTCTGTAGTGCCACTTTAAAAAAATGTGATTGCTTTTTTCTGCAGCATGTTTGTAACTGTAGGTTACCTAGGTATTTAGATTGTTGATATTCAGAAGTGACATAATAAACTTACATTAATGCAATTTGTAATCACAAATCTCCACTGAATGTAAGCCACTGTGTTATTTTCCGAGCAAAAGGTGTCTCAGTGCTTTGTTGCCAAAAGTCTGAGTTTCAATTGGGCTCAGCATAATTGATGCAAATGTGGAATGGCTGGTACCACACTAGTTGCTTCTCTTTGTTCTAGACAGTAGGCTAATTTAGCCCATGAAATCAACTCATTTTAGGTGAGTTCCTTTGCTGAAATTGCAGGGTGTGGTTTACGAAGATTTTGATGCATAGATAAATGGATGAGTTTATGCAGCACCAGCCAAACCTCACAAGTCCTGGTTGCATCTCATTCATTTGGCTCTTTCTTTGCTCTCAGGCTGCGCTGCCAGGGACTCACCCTCGTGCTGGGCTCAGGGACATGCACAGGGTCTCCTCACTGGCCCAGTGGGTGCAGGAGAGGCTGGAGCAGGGGAGAGCATTACACTGCTGAAAGGCCGTGTAATCTTCTGGGATCTCATGCTGAACGGGACCTCCCTGTCAGCTGCAGTCCCCAGCCGCAGCCTGGAGCTGTGGTCGTTCATTTCTGTGTGACAAGTGGTGTCCCCACCACAAGACCTAGTGTTCAGGTGTGTGTGACAGTGCATCCCTCCCTCCCTGCTGCCTCTGCACCCGTCCTGCATGGCCTTTCCTGCCTTTGGACAGTGGAATTTGAGAGGCTTGTTTTGGTGTAGGCAAGCCTGTTTTAACCCTTCTTGTGGGCAGAAACTTTTCTTCCAAAGAATTAAAGACTTTCCTACTTGTTGCTGGAATTGCACTGTATTTAGAATTGTCCAGATGAATTGGACTTATTCAAAGTTCTGCTTTGTTTCCACTAAAGTGGAACTTTAGTCCAAGGCAGATTACTAGATGCTCACAACAAACTTTAAAGAGTAAAGAGCACAAACTGTGCTGATTTTTTTCCAGCTATCGTTTTGAACCAAAATGCTAAAACTCATATAAAAGAGCAAGTGGGGATTTGCTGCAAGTGTGAGTCTGTATGTTCAAAAGCATTTTCATATCCCTGGATTTGTAAACACCCTTCTGTATCTCCCAGTGTAGCTACAGAAAGTAGGAAAATGATGCGGTAACGTGATGTTTCTGTTCCTCAAGTCATGGTGAGTCAATATGAACAAAGGAAGACAGGCATCATGTGTTTAAAGAAATGAGTGATGCTGGCTTTTCGTCTCCTCAGTCAAACAGCTTCATCTGGTTCTTTGAGCTTCTTACTATATAAAATGAGATATTACCTGTGTTATGTAACTCAGTGTGATGATTGTTGTTTATACTTTAAAGATAGACCAGAGTATAAATATCAAGATGAGCTTTACAGTCATTGAGATAGTCCAGTGCAGCATAGTTACAACTGATCTCAGGGGCAAGGACATTATTCATTGCCCACCGAAACTGGGATTTAACTTTGCTTGGGCTTGCTGGATGCTACTGTAATATTAGACATGATTTGTTTTATATTGCTACAAACCAACAAAGTTCATTATATATTTGCTCTGGTTTATCTGTCAAAACAATTTCACATGCTATCAAAGTTGCCCATACCTACACACATTCAAAGAATCGGATTTCCCCGACTGTTTTCTCTATACAGATTCATTTTTCCCAAAAGTTAGGAGTTGAAAAATTACAGCAGAAAATTCCAGGAATATTTTACAAGGCCAATGTTTAGTAACCAACTGTGACTGTCTCCCAAACATGGATGTGTACACGAAGCTGATGTAATGTCAACACTTGGCTGTGGGAGGAATGGAGTGATTATTGAAGGCATCATGGGTTTGTTGGGGCACACTTGGCATCTAGGTAGAGGTGCCACCCAGTGGCTGGATGGTAATAATGAGCTTTTCTGAGGAATTTTTTAAAAAAGCCAAAAAATGAAAAAAAGGCTTAAAGGAGTATGTCTTACATTAATATTTTACTAAGTTTGGGGATTTTTTTTTTAAGCATCACTATCAGCACAGGGAGTTCAGTTTCACAAAAAGTAGTAACTGACAAAATTTGTTAATGGTCTTCAAATTACAGGATAAAAAAGAGCTTCAGTAATTTGAATAGTCTCCAAGTGATGAAATGACAAAATGTGTTCTTCCTTTGAAATGAGGTTTTAGAAAGTGGATCAGTACATGTTCCAGTTATTTTGTACAAACAAAATTGTTGTTTGTTGTTAGACTGTGATTTTTCCTATGCAAATGAGGGCTAGAAATAAAACTAGAGAGAAGTGATTGTTTGTGGTAGGCATTAACTGAAATTTATGATGCATCTCCTCATAGTAACATCAATACAGAATGATAATAATCTGGTTGTAGGTATAAAAAGAGAAAAAGTGGAGTTGCTGTGAAGATACTTAAGATGACAGCAAGATACAAAACTAAATCTATTACAGTTAATTCCATAGTTGAGAACATCAGGAGGCAAAACAGTGAAAGGGTGATGAGTGTCTGGCACAAGCCTGGTATAGATAAAGCTATCCTACTACTCATGAATATTTTAACTTGTTATATAAAGGCAGGGTTTCTGGGCATCTAACCCCATAATTCTCTAAATTTCCAGATTATCTAGGAGATAGCCTTATAATTCAACTTTCTTGTTGGATTTATAATCCATCTTTCTGTAGCATCTTTACTGGGTGTTTTTCCTAATTAATAGAGGTGCTAAAGAAGTTAACTTTAAACATAATTAATAACAGCAGAAATTTCTATGATAGAGGGGCTTTTTTATTTTATAAAATGGAAAAGGATTACTCGGAATACGAAACTAAAAGCTGCTTGGATTCACTGTATTAAAGATTTGGCTACAGAGCAGCACTGTGTCTGTGTTAGCACTCAGAAAAACATGTTTTGAAGGTCTAATGACTGTAGTATTTCCAGCTGCATGCTGTTTGAAGTGCAGGAAAGCCAGAAGCTTGGAGCCATTTCATCTCATGAGCAGTTGCTCAGAGCTTCAACAAACTGCCAAATGCAAACAAATGCATTTAATAACCTGAAATTAATATATTGTACTGGGAAGGCGGTAGAAAGAAAAAACAAATACATGTAGGAATGGAAGTGGACAACAAGTACGACAAGTTTGTGGTATTAGCGTGGCTCAGAAAAGATCCGTGCAGTTTTTGAGTGAGCAAATGTATCATGGAACAAAGCAATGAGGCAGCAGACCTGCTCTTTGTGAGTGGAGCAAGGACGTTGTGTCCAGCTCTGGACACATCTTTGCTGGAGAGGCCTTGTCCAAAGGGAACAGAGAAGAGAAAATGGGAATTCCTTTACAAAAGGGAAGATGATGCTAAATAACGATTGAGCGAGAGATACAGCTGAAGCCTGCAAGTATTCAAATGTCGTGAATTTGCCAAACAAAGGAAGGAATTATTTAGGATGAATTAGTATGGCAGTGTGGAGTAACTATAACAAAAGGTACTTTTAGGTGAGGTATTAACCCTGTTATTAAGACATATGACAAAACACCTTGAAATAAGCCAGTAGGAATATTTCTGTGCTGACAAGATGTGACCTAAGGTAGTTTAAACAGACTTTTCTATCTCTAGGATCTAGAATGGTGGAGGCAGAAAGGTAAAACTTGATTCACCTGTGAATCTGAAGCCTGGCCATTAGATGGCAGGGTGCTGGCACAAGAGGGTGCGTGCCTCCCTGCCACTTCTTAGTGCCATGCCCAAGGAGGAGCTCAGAGCCATTCATCAGTCCCAAGGCCTGGGAGAAGTTTGAAATGCTCAGTTTCCCTGAAAAAATCACACACACATCCTGTCCCTCCCACACCAGAAGGTCATGTAGTACATGTCCCCCAAGCAAATGTCCCTTCAAAGACGTGTGTCTGCTCTGGATTTTCACTCCTTGAGTCTCTGTGTGAGTAGGTAGCTATGTGTAGAGGTGTCCCAGTGTAGCAACCACTTTGTGTAAGAGCTGAAGTTGGCTCTTCTCTTCTATAACCAGGGACACAGAGATGGGACTGCTGAGGCAGTGGGAAGAGGTGATATAAGTGTGAATAAAAGTAGCTTGCTGTAAACTGTGCAGGGAGTCCACATACTGGTTCTGTGGAAAAGATGACAGAAAGAATAACAAGCAGTAGCTTTGTATGGAAAACTTCAGCCCAGAGCAGGCTGTTTGAAATGCTCAAAATATATTAAGACTGTAACGACAGCAAATCAAATAATGCACAATTAAAAAATCCTTGTTTAAAATAGTCTACACTGCTAAAGGATCTGCCCCAAGGAGAGATCCTTACAGGTGTATCCACACTTCTTTCGCCTCTGGAGTGAACTGTTTGTGTTTGTGCCGCGTAACATTTGACCTGGGTCCCCATGGCTCTAAGATCATAATTATATTTTTGTGGCTTCAGTTCAAAGTGTCTGAAGTAATGTGAAGGCTGCTTTGCTGCCTGCAAGACTGGTGTTTTTATAGCATTATGCCAGAAGTATGCTGCATGCTCTGGGGTGTGGGGCACGCAGAGGCTGTCTGAGGACAGGAGGCTGGTTGGGATGGTGGAGGGCAGGAGAAGCCACTATTGGTCTAGTCCCATCCTCGCTGTGACATCCTTAAGGCAGTCCATCCACAGAGCTGCGCCTTGGCTGTTCCTCGGAGGGAAGCAGTCAGTCTCCTTCAGAAGAGAGTCCAAGCACACGGTGATGCATGTGCGGTACGGCTGACAAGGGCACCAGGACCAGGGAGTGAACCAGGGAGGTAAATTATTTGGCAGTGTAGGTGCACCTATCGTAGTCATGAGCACTGAGGTGGTGGATGAACCAGGGAAACGCCCTTTACTGCTCTTCATATTGTTCTGTGTTTTGCAGTAAATCTTTAGTCAGGCATTTTGCTGATCAAACTGATATTTGCTGCTCCCAGGGAAAAATTCTAGTGCTGATATGGTGTGGGAGGGGGAAGACTGGGTAGAGGATCTGAATAAACAAACAAAATGTCTTTCCATTTTAATCGAGTTGCTCTTGCTCATGCATGCCCTCTCTTAAAAAATGATCTCATACTGTGTTGATTGAAAAGTGGGAATTAATAGGCAAGAACCATCTACTAGATACAGACTGAAGACTGTTCTGAAAAATAGCAGATGAGAGATGGATCTCAGGACTGAATATGATGGATTATGAGGGAAGCCATGTCTGCAAAATTTATAAGGATGCTAGTTTAGTAAGCATTGTTAGTTTAAAATGTATGGCAACCCACTCTTCTTTTTGTTGGTGAGTTTTTTGCTCATTGGTCCTACATTGTTTTTATATATTTTTGTCTGCAGGCTAGTTCCCTTCAAAATTATTTGCAATTGTCATATTTTAAGTCAATATGTTTAGACAGTTAATAAGATAACATTGTGTTGCTACTAAGCAGTTAGGCATGGACAGTTAAGAGTGATGGGGCCGAACTGTGTGGTCTGCAACATAAAGAGAGCACTGCCAGGTCAGCTCCCATCTGATGATGATCTCCTTTTCCAGTCAGTCATTCTACTGCAAATCAGTATCTACTATAAATCAGGTAAAGAGAAGATGTACGTACCCACAGAACTTCTCCTTCCTCCTTTTCGTGCCTCATGCTCTCTGCAAAAGTTTGATAATCTCCAAGGACTTCTGCTTGCTCTTCCTTTGCTTCACTGTAAAATTAGTTATTACTGTAGCTAATAGCTGTATGAAAACATATGTGCTGCTTTTGGCTGGTACAGAGTTAACTTTCTTCATGATAGCAGGTATGGGGGTATGGTTTGGATTTGTGCTGGAAACAGTGTGGGTGACATGGGGCTGTTGTAGTTACTGCTGAGCAAAATGTCTGGGAGGGTTTCACAACATGCTCAGCGTGTTGCAAGCACCTTCTCCCCCCAGAGCCTCGGGGCTCTGAGCAAGTGGGTATGGCTACACAAACACGCCTGGGTGAGAAAAGCAAGGGTGTGGGTTGACAATGCCTCCATTTCTCTATGGTGACTGTCCCCCCACCTGCCCTTGCCCCACAGTGAGTTTCTCCGCCATGCGTTGGGGTGAGCTGCTCCGCATCTGGGCCGGAAGGAGAGAATTTGGCTGGGCAGTTGGGGCAGAGGAGGTGCAGCCCTGTGCCTTCACACCCTGTCTTGCCCTCAGGAGCTTGTGTGCGTGCCCATGCCTTCAGGTGGGAAGCGTACTGCAGCGTTTCCCTGGAAAACTTCCCAGTGCCATAAAGTAAAACTTCTTGGAGGCTCTGGTGAGCTCAGCTTGTCAGCAGATTGTTGGGAGGATAGACCTCAAACCGTGAAGAAATTCAAAGAGTACCTTTTCTCACCTGTTTGGAAATCCGGAGCTGGCTGTTTTCCAGTGCAACATCTTTGGGTTGAAACCTCCCAGGCTGCTTCTGTCAGCTCCAGTGAAATCAGTGTGAATTTGGTGTGGAATTGTGTCCTTTAAAAAAAAGGTCCCTGAAAGAATCAGTGCTGCTTCACGATATTCTGAAAGCAGCAGGTTTCTGGCTACCACACCATGGACATGCCAGCACCCTGAGGTCTCATGGACTGATGGTCATCAGGAGTGGGCACGTGGGGCAAGGTGTGAGGGTATCCCCAAGGAGGCCCAGCCTTCATTGCTGGAAGGGAGCCAGCAAGAGCCTCCCAGGTGGATGCTGCTGGCTTGCCTGGGGACTAGCACAGCCCTCCTCTGCAGCGGGACAAAGGGTATCCTGGCAAAATATTGTGACTTCCTACCTAGGAAGTGTTTGCTTCCAGAGCTTCCTCCTTTTGGCATTTGGTGATGTGTGTTTTTCTGACATCATTGGATATCACTTGGGGTGCAGATACTTGTCACTGGCCCACCAGCACCATGGTGAATGGAATGGTGGCCTCTTGCAGAGTGTCAGTGTCACCTCAACAGTGGATGGCTCTTCCATCCACTTCCATTGGTGTGCCATTGTTTTCCTCCTCCTTACCCTGACTTCTTATCCAGACTTCAGCCAAGTACCTTCCGGGTCCCCTGCCCATACCATGTCACTTGTTCCGTTGCTCTGAGTCACGGAGTTGACAGTCCCCAGCCTACTGTTCCTCCCTTCAGCACTATCGACCTGAGACAGGGTAGGGTGCCACGGCATCTTTCAGCACTACCTGAGCAGCTTTTTAATGTGACTTTTGAATTCTCTCATATGCAATGTGTGTGGAACCACCCCAAAAGCAAGCTCTATCGGTGGAAGCAGAACATGAAAATCAAGATGGACAGCTCAAAGTCAGCTATGTCCTGGGGAAGGTAACCAGCTATTAAGAGTGGTGCAGTTTCTTCCTTAGAAATAGGTAAATAAACAAAATAATTGCACATGTTTATTGGGATATGTGTTAAAATGTCAAAACATTTTCACCACAATTATGCAATAAACTGAACAATTTTATAAATATGCCTGAGGCTTTCCTGCTCACTTATTTACTCTTTGAAAACTCTATATGAAAGTCAGTTATAAAACTGAATTTGCAAATTAAGCTGTACAAACAGAGCTGGATTTGGGACAGTATGATGAGTCTGGAAAAGAAGCCTGTGGGAAAAAGGGAGTTTTGTTCCAACCAAAATGGAAAATATGCATATTTTAAGGACAAAACCAAACAAGAACATTTTGAGACTTTTCTTTTCCCTGAAAGCAAAATATTTGATGAGGGTAATTTCTGCCTAAATACCTCTCGGTGTTTCAAACTGGGATGAGTTCATCGGATGGCCACCAGTACAGTGGTTGCCTGTGAGGCTCCACTTGCCCTGTGAAAAGAGGATGGAGAATGGGGCTTGTTCAGTTTTGGAGAGGAGGAGGCTTTGGGGGGTGATGGAGATGAACCCAGACTTTTCACAGTGGTGCATGGTGGGAAAACGAGACAATGGTGAAAAGTTGATAAAGGAGAGACTTGGACTGGATGTAAGAGAAAACATTTTCTCTGTTGTCCAGAGAGGCTGTGATGTCTCTATCCTTGCATATTTTCAAGACTTGTTTGGGTAAAGGCCTGAGCAACCTGGTGAGATCCCGTAGCTGATCCCACTTCAGGCAGGACATTGGACCAGAGACTTGCTGGGGTCCCCTCCAAACTGGATTGTCCCATGATCCTATGAAAAATTCAGTCAAATTTTGAAATAAAGATATCAAAATACATACAATTTTTTAAAAGCTGAATTTTAACCAATTGTTGAATCATCTAAAGGACAAAAATATATAAACTGTTATATTTATCAACCTTTTAATAAAACTATTTTCAGAGAATTCTGGATTCTTGCTACTTTGATTTTTCAGACAGTGAAGTGAAAGAGATTTTATAACTTGGTCAATTTTTATTATTTTATTTCTCTCTTGGGAGGAGACTAAGTGAATTTTTCACATTCTTTGGATTCAGAATTTGAAAACAGACACCTCAGAATAAACATAAGCAAAATTAGGTTCCTTAAGTTTTAGGACTGACTTACTAAAAATGAATGTATTGTTTTAAAGATTGTATACACTTTGATTGTGACAACCTCTTCCCGATAAATGACCTGTTCTGAGAATTCAACTGATTCTGTACTGAGACAGCTTCCAGAAGGAAAGTGAACGGAACATGTGATGTAATGTGGAACTATAAACCCCAAATGTAATCTGCTGTCTCTGAAGAGGTGGAGTGACAGGAGATAAGACGACTAATTCTTCTGCCTTGTGGCTCTGATGTGGTTATCCTGCTGAGTATTCTATTTGGATTTTGGTTGTTTTATTATCAGGAAAAAGCTGACAGGTTAGTTTCAGAGAGCTAAAGCAGGTGGGATGAATTAATGTCTGATAAAAGGAGCAAGTGGTTTGGCTAAAATAAAGCAGTAAACTTTAGAAGTACCAGAGGCCCGGAACCACTGCAAGAGGAGAAAACATTTTAGTGTTTTGTCAGAAATACAGCGAGTAGTAACTCAGGCTTTATTTTGCTAGGGTGCAGTAACTGAATGATGTTTCCTCTCCTGGCAGGTACTATGATGTGTCGGGCAGACGCCACACTGCTCAGGAGAACCAAACACCGTCAGTAATCTGTGCCCACTCTTACGCCCTCCCAGCGATATCAATGTCTACTGCCTCATTACCAGCAGCACTTAGAAAGGTAAGAGAAACCTAAATACGTGTGTTTATATAAACGTAGATATACACAAACACACTTGCATGTATCATGAAGATGTCTATTCTGAAAACAGAATTTCACACAAGGCATAATTGTAATCTTCCTTTAAAAGACCTGTGTTTGAAGTACTGGAAATTTTTCAAATTAATAACGTGTGGAAATAAGGAAGGTACGTAATGACTATAGCTGGCATGAAGAGACAACAAAGAAAATGGCTCGGGGAGATCTTCCACATGCTCCCACAAACCATATGGCTTTTTCCTTTTGTTCATAAAAAATATATAAGCCAAAATAATAAAGAAACAGCACCTACATTTCTACAGTTCCCCACTTAACCCATACTGTTTTCTTCCCTTACTGTGTAAGTTTTTTTCCCAGAGAAGGAGGAATGGCTACACGTCTGTTTCTAGTGTTCATTTAGCTCATGTAGTGTTACTCATTTGCTTGGCAGCAGTATTACTGCATGCAAGCAAGCTAGGGAAAATGCTAATTACTCCTGTTCTAATGTGAGAACTTAATTTCAGATTGCAGACAAAGTTGTGCAATGCAATTCTTGTCTTTATTGTAATCTTTCCACAGAGAGAGAAATACTGTTTTTCCACATTAACAAAAGTACTCAGCAGGCCAGTAATTGAAAAAGTTGCTTTCTTCTTCGTTGTGGAACTAATATTCGTCTGAATATATTTGATGTAGGCTTAAAATATTCTGTCTTTAAAACAAATACATTTATTGTCTAGTCTTCTCAAACCAGTAAATCTCATTTACTAATTTCTGCATTTGGAAAAGACTCATTGGTCTTTAGCTGAATACACAAATAACACAAACCCCAAACATCCCTTTTGGTCTCATTCAGCATCTTAGTTCTATTGATACTGTTGAACCATCCTACAAAAAGATCTCAGGTCTTCACAAAACAGCAAAATGGCACATTACTGTGCTGGAATGATGTTCCATTGTAGTAGAGCTAGCTGGGGAACTGGCTTTCCAGCAGAAAAAATTGCTGTTCACTCTACTGCTGTCTTGTATATTAGCTCCTTGCAAGGACTTCTAGAAAAGCGAGTAGAGGTTTGGTATTTTTCAGTGGAAAGAATAGCAGGATTCAGCTGTTACTTAGAAAGCTCTGAGTTGGCATTTAGTTCTTCTTTTGGAATAATTTGTTCATACTTAGAGCTGAATTAAACTGTTGGGGTGTCATTTCTCTAACTTGGAACCAATCCATTTGTACTAAGAACGTTTACAACCTTTTAAATGAAGCTTCTGAAAGTGAGTGAGACCAGGCCACATAATTTTATACTTTGATGTATAACGCAAAGGTCTGATTGTTAGATAAATCGTAAAAATCAAGGAAATTGCCTGGGGGGGTGTGTGTGTGTGTGAATTCAGCAGTTTCTTTTGTATTGGGATAATCTCCTAATGTGTGTAATAACACAGTCACCTGCTGATGACAGATGGTTTATGGGAATTGGGATTTAAGGAAGCCCTGCCTTCCCTCAGCATTTCTTGTGGGAGACTGGCAGAAAATGGTGCCTTACAAAACATAAGCTGTTTGCATCAGACTCCTCTCTGTTGCTGTTCTTTCTATGGAGATCTGTTCATAAGCCTTTCAAAGGAAAATGTACTGAGTAGAGTCTTGCAGAATAATGTACCCAGACTAATTTGTTTTATCCTCTGTTTTCGCCTAATTCATATTATTCCTTTTACCTTGGTAATTAAGAACTGACTCCAGCAATGACTAAAACGGACAAGCTCTCCTACATTCTCTTATTAATTAAACAGTCTTCCTAAGAAACCTTGCTTATCAGCCTCTGGAGCTTGTAAAAGTTTGGTTTTGTTTTCTGGGGAAAAAAAAGTAATTTTATTTTGCTTCTTTCCCTTTTTGTGGTAATGATTATTAAATGATGGAGTTCACTTTCACCTAGATTGCCTTCCACTCTCAGCCAGTTCGTGCCCTACTAGTCAGCAGATCTAAAATAGCCACTCCCTTAATAGTTTTCTTTACCTTCTGAAGAAAAGGCTGTCCCCAGCATATTCCAAGAACTTGTTGGACTGTCTCCTTCTTGTATTTATTTTCCAACAGAAAAAAAATTAATTCCAAGAAGTAATTAAAGCCATCAGGTTCTGTCCTTTTGGATGCTTCCCTTGCGTGATCAAAAAACGCGACTTCTCTCCACCCAAAAAGCTAGTCTATAATAAACTTCTATCTTAATATACCCTGGTTTTCCCTTTTCATCTTCTTCCAGGATTGTTTAACAAATCTTCATCTTGCCTCTTCCTGTACTTCACAGCAACTGTTCTTGATGTACAGTGCAACTTTTTTTCTCTTTCTTTTTGTGTGACTTCCATAAATAGTGATGGTAAAAGCAGGATATTAAAAAATGTTTACAATCACTTGCTTGATAGTATTACTCAGTGAGTAAACATTGTGTTGCCCAAATTATAAGGTAAAAATACTTGCTTTCACTACATCATTTTCTTAGGAAAAGAGTGGCATCCTTCTATAACAATATTGCTTTCTCACCAAATACTTCTGTTCTTGATTCAGACAGACTTCTGGTTCTTTACAAAGATTTCCACTTTTTTTCCCTTTGCAAGGCCATCTGGAATTTATAATTTTGTTTATTGTAAGCTTCTGATTGGAACAACTGAAAATGTCAGCTATATAGCAATGAAAGAGAGATTTCAAAGTGCTCTTATCAAAATATAAGTAGCATATGTTTGTTAAGTCAGCAAAAGTAACTGGATCTATGAGAAATTAAAAATCATATAAATCTGAGTATATATTTCATTTTTGGGTTTAAACCCCTTATAGGCCATTCACTTAAAAGTTGGACTTGACTATCCTTGCGGGTCCCTTCTAACTCAGAATATTCTGTGATTCTGTGTGATTCTTGACTTTTCTAGTCCTGTGCTATTTAATGTGCAAACCATTTGCTTCATGAAATCGAAGATTAGCAGTTTCTCTTTTGGTATTTTGGCAAATAGACATTTGATAACACATTATTAAATATTAAAAAACTGCCTGAAATAATTTCTAGGTGTCAGATCCACAAAATACACTATTTCTAGATTCTAAAACTCAGCTTATTCCTTTTTCCAAATAATGCTTTACATCACTGGCTACATTTTCATAATCCAGTTTCGCTAATTGAAGCTAAATAGGTGTATTTGCTATTGTATCCTCGAGTTTGTTTGCAAATGAAGAGCAAACAGCTTTATTAGATTCCTGTTTATATTTAGAACGCCTGCGTGGATTCACGTTGAGGATTGTTTGAGCTGTCATACAGCCTATACCACATGAAGCAGATAGCTGTGGCCATGATTTTATTATCTTTTTTTAATATCTTTTAGACTGATGAATTAATAAAACAGTGTGGCCAGTGTTCTCACTATGAATAAAGAAACAACTTCCTGAATGTTTGATTCATTCCATTCTCCTTGGATAAATAAGAATTCATTTTGAGAACCAAATCACAGATAAAATGTGTATTTTGCAGTCATACAGCTTCAACAGTGACAAAATACTAATAGCAAGGGTGAAAGACTCCTACCTGTGCTATGGCAAACTCAAATGACTTTAAATTATGTAGTTAAAGACAAACAGGTGTCAAGCTGATAGGTTTCTGTATAGTTAAGCCGAAAGGCATTTATTCCCCTAGAGGACAATTTCAAATTTAGATTGGCTTCTGCTGATAGTAAAATGAGTGAATGAAAATAGAGTTCTTCATGCTTCATTATTTATGTATTTCCTGTGCATTAGGAATAATGATCACAAAAATCTAGACTTTAAAATTCCATGCAAGATACTTAGGCTTCAGCATTTTCTTTTCTAAGTCACATCTCTGTGCTCTAATGCTGTCTCTGCTCTTATATTCAGGTGTTGATTAGTCATATTTTGAGACTTATAACCAGGTACCTGTCTAAAGGTTTCTCAGGAGTCTCCATCTAGATAAGAGTTCTCACACCTACTTGCTACCTGAACGCAGCCACTGCCTTTCACACAAAGATTCAGTTCTATGACATGAATATTCATCGAAGGAAACCGGGTGGAGTACTTCTAACACCCAGGTGTGGCTATGGAAGCCCATTTTGATTCTGTGTCAAATTACTGGATTAAATGAGTTTATTCTATCGCTGCCTTTGCCATATTCCTGAGACAGCAGATATGCAGATCCCTACTCCTGCTCTTTTAACTCATCTTTCAAGATGATAGGTCATCAAGGTCTAAGATATTTTCATGTTAGGCTTCCTCATCTGCTTCTTTAATTTCTGTCTGCCTTGCCCAGAGAAATGCTAGCAAGACATCCAGCCCAGGTCCTCATACTACTTCTTCTTACAGTGGTTTATTTTCTCAAGAAATAACAAAACCTAAAGTCTGTTTGGGATCCATGGGGTTACTAAATTACCTCCCAGAGTGATGTTTAAATGGTAGAAACAAAACATTTAATACTGTCATTTATAAACTTCCATACCAAGTAAGTGAAAAAGCAGATGAGTCACTTTCCAAAGTAACAGACAACAAAATTATCAGTTCATGGATAGGTGAGAGGAACTTCTCCAGAGAAGAACAAGTCATTGCCTTAAGGTTCACCCCAGTTTTTATAGATAAGGCCTTTTGGTGGTTAACCGATCTCCTCCCAGGATTTGAGACCAAAAGACGAGAAGGCCTCCTTCTCCAGCTTGGAATCAGAAAGCTGAACAAAACCTTGTAGCCAAGGTCGTATGAAATGAGTCACGCAGGGGCTGAGAATATTTGCTGGTTTTGGTTTTCTCAAAGGAGAAAAAACCCCCACAATTTCAGGAGAACACAAACCTGCCTTGTGCAAAGACTGAAGGGAGAAAAGGAGACACAGAAGCATTTTTTTGTTTTGAGGTGTAGGGGAGTTACAGGCAAGGCAGTCACCTAAGAGAGACCTAGGTGAGGCAGGGGGCTGGGCTTCTCCTTGGTTTTGTTTGTTTTCTTTTACAATCTAGATAGGTCCTCCCTCAGATGTTTGGAATAGGTTATATCTTTCCAGCTAATTAAATGTTGCAGCAGGACAATTTTTTATTGTATTACCTGGGAAAAAAACAGGAAAAACGCCTGCTCAGTGCTGTGTTGGATGTCTGGATTCTTGCCAGAGTTTCTGTCTGCTTAACTACACTTATGCTCAACTTTTTTTTTTCTCTTCTTCAGTATAAATGTTGTGTTCCTTACATGGTAAAATTACTGTTATTCCTTGTGTGGGAAATACAGCAAGGGTCGCTCAGGTCATGTGCTACCGTGTGGTGGTTCCAGCAACCATCCTTCCCCAAGTGTAAATTGTTTCCCTGAAATATGGTCACACTTTCCACCTCCCTCCCAGGCTTAACCAGTTGAATCATTTTTATGTCCTTTTTTTCTTTCTTTTTTTCCTTTTTTTTTTCCTACTAGGAATTCCCCCTTGCTACTAGATACATAGATTCAAAATGCTTTGATAATCCCTTCAAAAAGCTGGCACTTACTCCCTTTTCAGTTACTCGTATTTGTGCTCACTCTGCTAGGGCTACTTTTTAATCATGTTGCTCCCCATTATCATTCCTACAGAGGAGAGAGTAGCCTCCCATGTTTTAAATTTAAAGTAAATCTTTTACGTTCTTTATATAGACAGGTCTGCTTGTGAGAGTTACCTACATGTGATGTGCCTCTCGTGCACTTATTTATGGGAAATCTGGATAAAAAGATTTCTTTGATTTAAATAAATCAAAAATACAGCAATAAATATTTTTATAGGCTAAAATATGTATAGGAATTTTATTTGCATTTTTATATATAAATGTATACAGATATGTATGTATGGGTGTATATTTAAATGTAGAAATGAACTGGAGGATTTTTGGGGGATGTTATTCATAAACCATGGCTTTGGGATTGCTGTCCTGATGTATTTGTGTGAGTTGAAGAAAACCGTATATAGAGAGAATGGAAAAAGTACAGATGTGGTGAAGCATGGATCACATGAGAGTTCTTTGATAACATTTAGAACACCCACATCATTTATTGTATGGCTTTTAATAGGATGCTGTTGTGCTGACCAGCACAGTAATTCCTTATTATGGTTTAAAATGTCTAGGAAAAGATGAGAATGCTATAATGGTTTATCTAACTTGGGTTTTTTTCCCTTTTATCCTTTCTATACAATTTGTTCCTATTCTTGGGCCGCAACCATGATGTGATTTGGGCAAGAAAGTGATGTCAATATGAGAAGAACACTGAAGTCTTTACTTTGAAATTCATGGCAGGGAAGTAATCAAATTCTCAAACCAAACCAGCTGAGCAGGGTGGAGAAATGTGGGAGGGGAAAAAGAATGCTTCATTTTGCCCTGGACATGCCGGCATTTCTTATAGGGTTGACAAAGCATTTATACACTTAAAAAATACTTAATTTGCTCTGTCCCTTAAGCTTTTAGAGTTTTTTAAGATGTTTAGCTCTGAGTCGTGCTCTGTTTTGCAATAGTGTGAGATAATTAATACAGAAGTACTTTTTCAGATTTATTTAGTTGATAGATATGCAAGTCGTAATTAAAAACACACCACCACCATAACTGTTAAGAAAAAAACTAGAATTTAGAGAGTACTGACATCATTATGAAAGCCAGGAAATGCAGAACTTGTGAGACAGAATTTAAATGCTGACAATTTACGTCACTGTGATGTCTCCCACAAACACTTGTGCTCCAAGAAGCCACTGTGTATTAAATTACTTGTCCACAGTGTTTGGTGAGTAGTGTCATAAACCAGTAAACTGAAGTGGCATGGCAAGTGTTAAAACCCATAAAGTACAGGGGCAATAATTTGAATATAACTTCAATCAAAGCATTTTCTGCAGAGAGAATATTTAAGAGCATGGTCTACAGAGACATAACGGCAGTGTTGACTACCATAAGTATATTTAACTGAAAGGGGTGCTCAGGATCATGGAAACAAAGCAAAATTCGCCCCAGCATGTCTAGATAGTCTTTGTGTAATAGCACCTGCCAGCAAGAACCCACATGTAGGCGAGCTCTTCCTGAAGAACAGCACTAAATAAGAGTGGAGGACTGAACTACGCCTTTGTTAATTCTTTCAGTTTTAATAACTTATGGTACTGTCCTTTAACATAGATCTCTCTCAACATTAACACTAAAAAATACAGAAGTAGCAGAGCCCTTATAGAAGCAATTTGCTTTTAATAGCGCATGGGTGCTGTTGTACCTGTAGGAATGCTGAATCAGGACACTTGGCAGCCAGCTGTAGTTGTAAGTCACCATTGGTGTGGCTTATTGCACTGATAGAACCTAGATACCATGTCTGGTTTTATGAAAAAAGTAAAGAGAAATGTGATATTGATTTGTGTACATCAAGCCCATTTGCTTTTGGGCTGTGATAATTGCACATCCATTGCTTTACCTGTGTCTGTTCTTTGTTAAGGACTCAATAGGAGGAGGGAAGAGGGGACAAGAGGGATACCAGAGAGGAGACCAAAAAGATTGCACAAAAGCAAGCCAAAACCCCAAAGCAAGAACAATTAATTATTTATAGATTAAACTCACAGCAGATAGGAAAGAAAGCTAACCCAAAAATGGAAGTAGGAGCGTTCAGAAGACTGAATAAGCAGTTTCTGTCATTTAAATGCTTTCAGTTACATGATAAAAGGTGTGTGCTTTTCTAGGATTCTGCTGTAAGTCAGGTTTATTTTATGTCTCTGGTTAAAGAACTACCATTCTGATATTTGCATCCCTAAAAGAGTAAGTGATTCAAAGTAGAATTGTCTTTCTAACACGATTGATCTGTCTGAGACACACGACAGAGTTAAGGATTCCTTAGTTTAGAGTATCCATAATGATATGAACCTTTGGTTAAGCAATCATTCTGCCCAGGTTTCCCAGGACACAGCAAGCATTCATAACACTGCAGCAGAGATGCTCTGGATACAAAGATATGATTCTTTAACAGAAGAAGATGGCAGGTGTCCTCAATTCAGCCATATTTGCTAATAATGAAGACAGAAAAATCGAGCAACTAGTTATGCAGGCAGTGTCATACTCACTGTGTAGGCAGAGACCAAAATGCTGTGAGAAGCCCCGATGTCAAAAAGCCTGGGCATCATGTCCACTATAAAACTGTCTGATTATTATGATTTGGCTTTAGCCCACTGAAGACATGCTCATCCTTTTTTCTTCCAAAAAGTCTGGAAGTTTATGGCTAATTACAGCACAAGAGAGGTTCTCAGCTATCCATGACAAAACCTCTCTGGGTATTGCTCAATAAAATTACTTCTCTGCTTAATAAAATACTGTGCTGCTGACTAGACTGATGGCATCATGGCAATTTCCTTGTCGGTTAACTTTTTTCCATATTCCCAGCTCATTATTCCTCTTATCCGCATTTGAACCACAAATGCATTTCAGTATTAACTTACAAAGGTTTTCATTTTGCTGTTTCCAACATGACTTAAGACATCAACTCTCTTATTTCTAAAAATAACATCTCGGTTAGGTTATGTCCAATTCTTACAGCTGATTCCAAGAGACCTTGAAAACATCCTTTTCTCTTATATTTCTGCTGCTTTTTGGTGAGTTTAATAGGAGAGCATTTAAGCTGTGTAGGTGTGCAGGACCACAGCTGATAACAAACATGGGCCTTAGAGAGGGGCAAAACACAGGAGGGAAGATGGCATGGAGTTATGTACCATTTTCATTGCAGGAACATAGGTTCTGGAATATTGGTGCAGGAGGAATCTGTCTTGTAGTCTAATACTTTGGCATTCAAGATGGCAGTGGATGTACTGAGTCAAGAAGGTTCCCTTCACCCCTTTAGAATCCATTTGAAGGCAGGGATACCAGAATATTCTTACTCTGATAGACATATTTCAAGTACTCGCAAAGTTTATTGAGGAGATTGTTGGGGTTTTATATATATGTATAGTTGAAAACACCCAAACTAACTTTAACTTGTATCAGAGAACTTACATGTATTTATTCTTGGCTGGCAACTTAAGATAGATGTCACTTGGACAACTCTCCTTCTGAGCAATTCAATACATTCACCTTGATGCAGGTGAAGTATAAAAAGGTTATGTTCAACTTTACATTGGGTCTGAATCCTGAATAGTATTTATGTTGAGCTATGTTTGGGATTGAATTTCACCTGAGTTATTGCATGCTCCGTGTAATATTGTGAACGTATTTAGTGGAAGCAATGGGTGAAAATGTGTTTCTGTTAGGATTAGTGATGGCCTAAAGTCATGTGAGCAGTGGTCCCAGAATGTGATAGTGCTGAGGTCTTCAGGGCTGGGCTGCTGAATAAACTACAGTCTCCCAAGCAGGGACAAAATAAAAGGTCTATCAAATGAGCACACGTCTGCGCTTTGCACGAGTGAGATAATGTGGACAGCCACATACTCAGTGTGGTATTGCCCAGGGAAGGCAATGAACCCTTCATGCATTGCAAATTATTTAGGAGTTCTGTCATCAATGATTGAGCATTGACAGCACATAATGACTCTGGTAATGGTGACATGGGAGCGTGCACCAGGCAGTCTGGTATTATCAGTGACCATCCTTTATCTGCCCCGCCTCTGTGTATCATCACGCCAAACACTTAGCTACATAGCATTTCAACATTTCACAGGTGTTACTTATGCTAGTATGTAACTCTTCCTTAGGATGACACCAGGCACTTCACTGCTTTCTTCCCAAAGGGTAGTCTCCTCCCTTCTCTTTCCCGTGGTGAGTACAGTCCTGTGAAGTTGCTCTTTGAAACACCAGGTGTTTGTTTCTGGCCCCCATGATGGGCTGCTGTGCAGTGGTCTGTGTGGAGAGCTGAGGACTTGTTCTGCATCATGCTTTTCTTGTACCATTTCCACACTTGTGCAATGTGTTGGAATGGTTTTCAGGACCTTGGCAGCTAGCTCTGCGCTCTCCTTGGGTGTGGCCCTCTTTCCATTTTGCCATGCTACGTGACCAGGTGGCTCACAGTACACCTGAGCACCCTCAGATCTGAGGAGGTTGCGACACAAAGCTTTTAAACTTTTACTAATAGTCCATTCCTCCTGACCAGGCTTTTGCCACTTTTCAAGCTATATAATGCATATGACAATTAGGAATGTGTATATGCATACATATATGTGCAATTTATTGCTCTGCAGTTCCAGCTGCAGTGTAATAATGGGTTTGAAGGGGGTAGTCATGAAAAACTTCATCTTTCTGGTTTTATTGTCTCAAGAACTGAATTACAGTGAGTAAGCTGGAATGTCCCTTCACTTACCTCTTTAAAACAAGCGCTTGACCTGCCATGGCTCCAGATCTGGAAAAGCAAAGCATGAGCCACTTAAAAAAAACAAACTGCCTAAACTACTATTTGAATAAGATTTAGAGACTGTAAAAGAAATCTACCATTCCTACAAACTAGTATTGTTCGTATAATTTTCGGAATCACAGTGGGTAACATTTCACCAGATAAGTTTTGACTTTGTTGTCATTACAAACAATATCTAAAGACTTAAATAGAATGTAATGTTTTCTGCTACAAACTTTGCTTTTTTATGATGGAACCTTGACATCATAATTTCCTCTGAATCATATCTTATGACATGCAAATGAAAACATATCTTCTTTTCCTCTCCTATCTTTACAATTCTCCTCCCCCCCCCTTTTTTTTTCTTTTCTTTTCCTTTTACCCCATTTGCTTTCTAGGGTATATTTGCTGAAAAAAAAAAAGAGAACAATTGTCTCAGAGGAAAATAGGGATTTTAAAGTTTTTGAAAAGTCTGAAAAATCTGACAAACTACACTATAAATGTTTAGCAACCTGAGTTCAGATAAAAAGGACATCAAGATCTGTGGGGTTTTTGTGTTTCATCTAGAGAAATTTGTGATTTTAAAAGGCTCATCAGAGGTAATTCTGGATATTGCCCCTCCCTCTTCTCCAGGGGAGTTTTGATGGTTTTGCTTCTGGAAACACCAAGGGTATGTTTTTTGTCTGGTGTGTCAGACAGTTTTTATTAGACAAATTTCTGACTCTTGGACCTGAAAAAGAATTCCACTTTCCAAACATGGGAGAAGTGTAGACAGTTTGTGAGGGTTTTTTTTCAAGTGTCTGCCAAGCAAAAGAGAAGGTCCCCCTGCTTGTTGCTGGCTGCTGTTCAGAGCCTTGTGCACAGCTGGGAAACTGCAGAAACTTGTCAGGTTCACCGTGTGGCCGGCTGGGAAAGCCTGAGTCGCAGAACAGACAAAAAGATGGAGTCACCTGCAGAGGAAAAGGGTAGATAGCTAGAGAAAAACCATGCAGTCTAGGAGAGATTTGTATTCCCAGCCTTTCCCAACAGGTGCCAAGAAGGCGTGGGAGGGAAGCGGTAGATTAGGAACGGGAGAGAAGGCTCATGCCTGCCTTCTGCGTACAGCAAACACTTGTCTACCAGGATTTCATGGTCGACAACCACCTCCCTCCTGCATTCCAAAGCACCAACAAATAATGGAGTAAGTTTATGCAAAGGAGACTCCAGGAGCTGCTAACGGAGTGGTTTTGCTATAATTTATTTAGAAAGTATCTAAAATAGTTTGAGCCCAGCACTAGAACTGTTGTAGCTAAAACTGGGGTTAATCATGATGCTTTCAAGGGTTAGCTTTAGAAGTACCTTTGTGAAGTTTGTTGCTCTAAGCCACAGACACCAAAGCCAATTGTAGAGTATGTTGGATTGGCCTATATCCAAACTAACAACTTCAGAAATTCAAGTGCAGAATCAATAACTGTGTATTTCTTGACATTTCCTGGAAATGTGGGTATTTCTGAACTGTACAGTTTCATCCAGTTTGATCTAATTCATTCCCTCTTGCACTATTGTTAATCAACAAAATATATTTTTAGAGGTAAGACATGATTTGAGTTCTTTAATACCAGGTAGGAATTAGAAATTTCATCCAATTATCCACCAAAAACAGTAGTGCGATTTAAATGCTGTTGTAGTTGTATCTCTTTGGTAGCTAACATTTAGCAGTTTGAGTGCACATAATGCAGCATATCTGTAGTAATTAATCTGTAATAGCAGGAAAACATGTATCTCCCTTTTTCTTCAGAAGTAATAATGTATCTGTTTTCTAGACAGACGTATTGTTTATTTTAATGCTTTCTGCATTAATTAGTTCTGTTCAGAGCCTAAAATAAACACACCTAAGAATATAAATGCATTTCATGAGAACATTTCCTCTTAGAAGTTCCTCTTGCTTAATGGAGAGTATTGCGATATGGAAGTAATTGTGGGATTATAAGCAAAGAGTTTGAAGGACTCTTCCACTTGATTTACATTTTTGCCCACAGCACTGTAGGGAACCGGTGGGTTTGGAGTCATTCCTATTTTCTTCATACTGGTTTTATAAAGTTTATTCTAACCAATATTGAGGCAGTTCTCTGTAATAATTATTATAAGGAATAATTTTAGTGAATTCCGGAAGCCTTAGGTGAACACTGTTATTTAGAATAAATGCTAAATTATAATACTGTAATTTAGATGTAAAATGAGGTATCCAGCCAATTTTAATGAAGTCAGGATAAGGTATTTTAATAATAATAGTTCCTTGTACCTAAAACTCTTCATTTGTACATGATGAAAAATCTGTACATCAAAGAAGTTATCAAGGAATGTAAACACTTTATACATTTCATAAAAGGGCTCTTTGAAGCACTAGACTATCAAACTATCAAACCCAAATTTTCCAAAGCAGCTGCTATGTTGGGCACCTTCATATTGGGGGGCTGACTTGAGACACATTTCAGTTGAAAGGTACCAAATGGTACCCCGGTATAATGTGTAATAGGATTTTAATCCTATTGCGTGATTTTAATCTATTTAATGAGAGCTTCTGTGGAGAAAAGAGACTATATTAATTTCATATTTAAATACAGTTTGATTAAATATTGTCATTTTTCATCCTGCTAAATGGTTTTCAGAGTCAGAACCATATAGTAATTTTTTTTCTGTCACAGGACCATCACATCAACTTTCCAAAGCAAGCATGTTAAATGTGTAGTTCACTTTGTTGTCTATGAAATTTGGCTTTGATCAAATTAGCAGTCCAATTTGCAATTTGTTTACTGTCTTTATTCTTTCACGCCTTAACAGCCTCACCTTAGTAACACAGTGCTCACAAGGATGGCTTTCTGCCTTTTGGCCTGTGACAGCCTATATTCTACTGTGCCTGACCTGGGGAAAGCCCCTGTGTTTCTAGCAAAAGGCTTTTAGTCTTCCATTTGTCATTTCAGACTATCTGCTACCCAAGAAAAAGACCTCTGGTTTTATAAATTTCAAGTTACATAACAAGTTACTTCTGTGTATCTAGAGCTCGAGCTGCTGAAGGACACTTTGGTGCTTTAGTTAGTTAAACTAACTCCTGGGCATCTGTTCCCTAGACTGAATTAAAACTGCAGGTGAGACCTAGGTTTCCTACCTAGTACTGCGAGACAATCCATAACCTTCATCTGCTGAGCACTTAGAGCCAGCTAACAAGAAAAACTGGGCACAGGAGTGTATTAGAAATTCTGCCTTACTCTTGAACTACGTAGAATCATAGAATATCCTGAGTTGGAAGGGTAAAGTCCAACTCCTGGCCCTGCACAGGACACCCCAAGAGTCACACCTTGTGCCTGACAGCATTGTCCAAATGGTTCCTGAACTCTGCCAGGCTTGGTGCTGTGACCACTTCCCTGGGGAGCCTGTTCCAGTGCCCAACCACACTCTGGGTGAAGAACCTTTTCTAATATCCAACCTAAACCTCTCCTGACACAACTCCAGGCCATTCCCTCGAGTCCTGTCACTGGTCACCACAGAGAAGAGATCAGTGTCTGCCCTTCCTCTTTCCCTCACAAGGAAGTTGTAGACTGCAGTGGAGTCCCCCTCAGTTTCCCCTTCTCCAGGCTGAACAGACCAAGTGCCCTCAGACACTCCTCATATGGCTTCTCCTCAAGATCCTCCACCATCTTTGTAACCTTCCTTTGGAAGCTTTCTAACAGCTTAATATCCTTCTTATATTGTAGCAACCAAAAATGCACACAGGACTCAAGGTGAGGCCACATGCAGCATCATGTAGAGATGCCCAGGAAAAGCCAGCTCAGTTAACCAGCACAGAGTAGCCACATCAGTGCCCTGCTTGGCAAAGACTGATAATATATATGGCTCTGCAGGGTCATTTCCTTTTTGCCCTATGATCATTTAATGGAATGCTGCAAGACTTTTTCAAGTGCCATATACTTTCAAGACAGCTGAGCTCCTATTGACAGGAACAGTTTTGTGTGAAAGCATGAGGAATAGATCAAGATTGATGGTGCTTAAGAAAGAGCTGATTTCCAGAGATTGATTGCTTAGTCTGTCATACAGACACTCCTAGGTTTGCAGAAAAAAAAATCTTATTTCTTGTCTCTGGTAACTATACCCAAAAACTTCATCTAAAAGGAGCAAGTTTTGCAGTAAGGTCTAAATAGACCTATAGGTCTAAATTAGACGATTTATGTTAAATCTATACTAACCAGTATACACCATTTAGTTAGTGACAGGACACTGTACACTCTCACAAAACAGAAGAGAGACCTACAAGCCTAGAAGAAAGAGACCTCCTAAATCAAAACGACTTACGTAATAGATTCTTTATCATTGTGAATTGCATTCAGAAATGAAAAAAGAAAACGGATTACATTTGTTAGTTATGGCTTCTGATTAGGGGACACTTAAAAAACTCCAAGCCACTTTCTTCCTCTCCAAAATGCTTTTGCCATTTATCCTTTATTGCTTAACAGAAAAAGTACTTTCAAGTTCCGATCTCTTAGAATGAAACACATATATGTTTATTTTCACTCTTTGAAAGATGTAGTTTTGATGAATCTTTACACTAAGTAGATTACCTAATGATACAGCTCTGACCCAGCAGCAAGACTCAAAATCCTGAGAGTGAAGATGAGGCTAACTCATATCAAACTTCCTCACGTTCTCTTGTACTGAAACACAAAGAGTTGCAAGTGCAATCATTTATGTTAATACTATATATTTTGCATATAATTTTTTTTCTGGATGTCTTTCAGTTTCAGGAGAGCTTAAGTATTCTCTCAGTTATTCAGTGCTGAATAATCCCTGCTTCTACTTTTGATGCTAGTTCTCTTCTGCTTTTTCAAGTCCCTTTTTAGTACCATTTTACCACAAATAGCTTGAAAAATACAGATTTAATATACCGACCTAGGAAGGTGAAGTACCAAGGATACCGATATAAATCAGTCTCTTTCTTCATAGAGGCACAGGTGATTTTTTTTTTCTTTAGCCATCTTAATCGTGGATCAGAAAACAGTAACCAGGTCTGTGAGAACCAACGTGTGTGGTATATTTTTTCCTACAGTTGCATATCTCCGCTCTAGTATTGCACATTAATTAATACACGTAAGGCGTTTGCCCAACACTAACTTTGTAGCTCTTTGCAACATGTTCTCTGCTTCTGTAGAGCTGCTTACTGAAGGACTTGCTGCCACCCTTCTGCAGTTCTTTCTCCTATCCTCTAATTGAGCCCCTTTCATAGTTATAATTTGTCTGCCAAATGACTTATCAGTTGGAAAGGCTCAAGTCAGATACTACTTCCTTTTTTTTTGCTTGTTTTTACCTGAGTGATGCCAGAAGAAAGAAGGGGTTAAAGCGTGGGAGGATTGCTAAGAAAAAGGGTTTGGTTAGTGGCACACAGGACTGCATCTCACACACAATAGTTTGTTTATTCTTCTGTAAACAGCAGAAAGAATTATCATCATCATGGTAAGGCAAACAACACTCTTTTATTCCCTTTTTAAACCCCACCAGAAATCTTCAGGTTAATACACAGTTAATTCTTTTAAATCATAAAATAACTGATCTCCATTCATTTTACAGAGTGTTTCTTTAACCGACAGATGCTCCTGTTGACAGAAGGGGAGTGGGGAAAGATTTAGTTTATGGAAATAACTAGCTCTGGGGAAGAGGAGATGGGAGCAGACATGCCTTTTCTGACATGCCTGTTCTTATTTATCTCCCTCCTCTCCTAAATACTCATGTAAGGATCTGTTTCATTTTATCAATGCTTCTTTGTCTTTCCTGAGCTTTTTTGAAAGATTTCCATTTATTTGATTTTGCATGATTTGCTCCTTTCAGTTTTGCTGTTCTTTTCTAATACATCCAATATCTAAATCTGGGTGTTTGTCACCTAAGAAATAATATGGGATTTATATATACATCTCTGCTTCTTGAGCTGATTATTTCCTTTACAAAAAATCCATTAAACGTGCAGGCTTAGTAGTCTCATTAATCTATGTGCTGTTGCAAAATAGTCAATTTTCAGTGTACATTTGAACTAAAAATTTACAGTGAAAAAATAAATTGGAAGCAGGTCCTGTTCTCTTGAAGATATGAAATGTTTCACTAAAATATCCCGACTTAACAGAAAATACAGTATGTGGAAAAATATGACCATTAAGAAAACTTATGTTTGTTTCACTTCACGCTGCTCACATTTATAGCCCCTTACTTATTCAGGTAAGTTCCACAATCTAAATAAATGCATTCCCTGCACAAATTGCTCAGGTAAAGCTGAAATTGTTTAAAATCCAGTTATTGCTGTTTATATCCTCTATCTGCATAGCAGGCAAAGAGCTGGAAGAGGCAGGGAGTGAATTCCATGCTAGAGTGGACTTGTTAAATTTAAAGTGTGTTACTTTCTCTAACTCTGAAGAGGACACTGTCAACCTGGAACATGGTATACTTAAAAGAAATGCTAAAGAAAGTTTAGAGTATATGCCAAACTCTTGGTGTTTGAAGGAAGGCAGTTTGGGATTTAAAGTAACATAAGTCATACTTTTCCTAATAGTAACCCCCCTTTTGTGTCTTTGTGAAGGGTCAGCATAAACAAGGAACAATTAGGATAGTGAACTGAAGTAATTCAAATCTATTTGATTGACAGCAAGGTCAGTTAAACTGGTTAAGTTTAGAAATCATTTAGGTTAACTTAAAATATAACTGCTTTTTTCCCCTCAGTGAATCACAACAAGAATTAGTTCAGGTCAAATGTTTTGTTAAGTATATTCTCCCCCCATGGTTTTAAAATAACATAAGCACCAAGCCTTTATTTCCATCTGCAACTCACTCCTCTCTCTCTGCCAGTAGCTGTGGGACTCACCTGTAGGAGAGCATTATGAGATCTTCTCTCTGTAGGACTTGAAACAAGGACTCGAATGGGTCTTGTGCTTCTCAGACTTTTCTCTCTCTTACCTTTGATTTGTACATTGTTCTTTCCAGTTTTTCTGCTAATATTTTTACAGCATGTTGAGCCAGCAATACTCCAGAGGAATTTTCAGCCTCACAAAGCCCAGTGGTGTTAGTGTGGGATATTTGAGTCTCAGTCTCTGCAGAATGCCAAAGCCTGAAGAGTAATAGTTTATTTATTTAAATGTTTTTGGCTAAGGCACTTTTTGGGATGTCATGTGACTGCTAGAACTTCAAGGCTTTCTGTTTCTCATGGTTGGTTGAATTATGATACCATGATTTAAAGATACATGAAGTTACTGGCTTTCCAGCATGAATTTGTAAGGGTCCTAGACTACTAGAGTTTTGGAGATAGAAGGGTCTCAGAGGTTTTCATGTTACTTGAAATCCAGTTATTTATGACCTTCTAATGAATGATAAAGCTCAAACTTACTCTTCACTAAATGGTTTGTTGCTTTTTCCCCTCTGAAAGTGAACATATGCTGGAAAATAAATGTTTAAATTAAAGAACTGTCCACACTAGATATTATCATCTATTAGTTACCACAAAGTTGCTAATGACTAGTAAAAATACGTTTTTCTCTAATGTGTGCTCTAAGAAGTGTTTTCATTTATGTTCAGCTGACTCAGATGAACTCATCTAAGAAAATAACATCCAATTGATCCCTCAAGACACATCCTGAAGTTTTGATTCAACAGATCATAGTAGCTTATGCTCTCTTTCCACTGGAGACCAGCAAAGCACATGTTTAATTACACTGTTAAATTAGGGCTTTGGCTGTGGCAACTTACATTAGCTAATGAGAAAAAAAACCCAGCCAAAAACAGAGGAAATATTTTAATGCTAGCATAAACAGGTATGAATATAAATACAAACAAGATTTACATCTCTTGGTTAAGAAGGCAGCGGCATTTTGCTTTCAGATTAGAACACGGGCTTTAAAGGTTCATGCAGAGTGCTTGATATGGCTTCCTCCACACTGTCCAAGGAACGGATAGGCAGGTCCTCTGGATTTTTCAGTTGCCAGTGCCTTTGATCAGGAATTTCTCAAGCAGCTAATATCTCAAGAGTAAGAATGCTGGAGCATAAGCACATTGAAGAAGCCTGATCTGCAGAGCAAGGGTACTTCTTGCCTTCTGAAATCAAACGTTTCCGTGCGGTGCTCTGGAAGTCAAGCATTCTCGTGCTGTGCTCTGGCAGGCTGGGTCCCACCTCAGAGTCCCTTGAGAAGCTCGGTCTCTGTGCCCTCTTGCACTGGCAATACTGGCTCACCTACATTTATCTGACTTAAAATACAAGCTCTTCAGGGCAAGTGCCTGGTCTTTTATGTGTTTTGAAAGAGCTGTATATAATTAAGGTACTTTGTATGAAGAAATTACTTCAAAACAGTTTACACAGGGCAGCTATTTCAAGATCAAGAAAAAATCTTTAGCCTTGTTCCCCGAGGAAACAAGGCTTATGTGACTGGACTGGCTGGCTGTCCCTCACTTCCATTCAACACCTTTTGAACTTGTTGGTTGTAGTTTAAACTACATTTGAAAGGGGGAGACGTCTCAAAGATAATTAAGTTCCCATGGACTTTATGAAAATCAGTGGCTGGGAAGAGAGAAATCCAGATCCCCAGTTCAAATAACTAATTTTTCAAAGTGTAATCTTGCAAACTCAAAACTTGACAGCAAGTGTAATAATGACAGTCAGGTGGACAACGTACTCTGGACTACTTTAGAAGACTGACAGCTATTTCCATCTAAATATTAATATGGAGGTTGACACCTTAATAAAGTTAAATTTCCCCTGGTTTTGGTGTTCCAACAGTTTTTAGTATGAACAATATAGTCATCTTCCTCACACTTGTAGTTATTATGAATTTTCAGAGAAATCAGTATCAATCCTTATTAGCTTGCATTAAGTGTAAGAATTTTGTATTTTTGCTTATTTTATCTAGCAGTGTTCATTATTGTCATCTTATCCTTTCCCTATAATTAGTACTGGCAATACATACATAGAATAAGAAATTAGTAATTGGGCTGCATTACTCATGATTGTTACATCTGATAGGGAAATTTATAGTTGGTTTTGTTATCACTAAAGCACTTTACCTGTCTGAGCTTATGAATTCAATGCAGGCCTTAATGTTGCTCTTTATTTAATTGTTTTGGTTCTACTGGTTGAAAAAAGTCATCAAAGCGAGGGGGAAAAGACAGGCATCAGCTTTCTCATTTGTAGATTATTTCACTAATAAAACCTAAACCCCAACAATACAAAAACTTAAGCTTAAGGTCATGATTATAGACTTGCCTATTTGAAGGCCGCAGGTGGAAGATCACTGTGTGAGGACACAGGACTTGGTTGGTGGTACAGCTGCTTATCAGTTGGATGAGTGACATTGGTTAGGAGAGGTAGGCAAAGACAAGGGTTCCATGGATTTCTGTTAGGCTGCAGTATGAAGTCAACTCTACTTCTTCCCCAGTTTAGGCTTTCTGTGTTTTTCATGTTTTTTAGTATTTTTCATGTGCTTGGTCAAGCCTTGCTGCTGCACATTCACTGGCATTAAGCAGGTTCTGTGCAGCTCTCCTAAGCCAAGACTATGTAGGCTGTTGCTTAAGAAAAAAATAACTAACATAACACTTTTCCAGATGGAGGAGGAAGTGACTCCATAAAAAAAGGTCCTTATTTTCTTCAATAGCCGGAGGGCCAGACACACCGCAGGCTGGGCACCCCGGCCAGCTGCAGGCGGGCTGACCTGGTGTCTCCCCCGCCTCCGCGCTGGGCCCTCAGATGCTCCGAAGTGAGACTTGCGTGGTCCTTCCTGTTGAAGCTGTTCCACTTCATATAAGTAATTAAGCGTTAATTAGAAGAGGACTAGTTGAGCATTCATTAAACATTAAATACTAATTGAGCGCCCGGGGAGAGCGCCGGCACCATTCGGCCGCGGAGTCACTCTCACGCCGGCCCGGCCGGGGCCGGGGGCAGGCGAGGGAGCCCCGGCCGCCTGCAGCCGTGTCCCCGGCCCGCGGGCGGCGCGCCCGGGGCGAGCAGGCAGGCACAGTCAGGCGGCACAGACGGCAACCAGCCGCGCCCGCCGGGGCGAGGTGGAAGATGCGGGTTCATCTCCCCACAGGGCTTTGAACCCAGATGTCCCACAAGGGCCCCGACGGCCGGGCGGTGCCGGGCCCCGCACACCTTCGCGGGGCTGGGGGGAGCCCCGCCTGCTCCGGGCACCTCCGAGGGGCCGGCGTCGGGGGACGGCCGGGTCACGGCGGCTCCACACGCTCCCCTGCCCCGCAGCCGTGGTG